>DWHP01000077.1:0-25815 GCA_018247895.1 Parnassius honrathi
ACCAAGATTTACGCAACAAATTCAACGAAGGAGACTTGCTGAACTTTTACCGCTGCATTGATAAAAATACGTACAAAAAGTTGCGCATAAACGCTCTGAAATGTGCCAGCTTATTTGGTTCTACCTATATATGTGAGCAAACCTTTTCAATACTAAATAATAATAAAACAAAAAATCGAAACCGCCTTGCAAATGGAAGTTTGGAAGCAGTTTTACGTGTTGCTACAAGTAAATTTGAGCCAAATATAAAAAAGATTGTAAGCACTATACAGTATCACGCTTCGAATTAATAAATTCTTTTTCAATTTTAATACATTTTACCAATTCTTTATTGTCATTAATTACCTATACTTCTGGCGGCCCGCCATCAGTTCATAATTTGCCTGAGTGGCCTAGGGCCTAGTCTTAATAAGTTTGTGCATCCCTGTCCTAGTGACAAGAGGCCTGTGTTCAGTTGAGACATTTAAAATGTAGTACATGATTGATAACAAACACTGGGAACGACGTGATCGCCACCATGCTGTTTCTAAATGTTTCCATACTTAATTCTATATAATTTTATATTGTAAAATAATATTTAAAAAACGTACCGCTACTCTTGTTGAGTATTCTTGTGATCTATACTAAATAAAATTATTATTTTCTATTCTATTACTTAACATAGAGTTCAGGTATGTCTGCCAGCATAAGTTAGTATCTACCGCATCACGGATCTTCCATGCTCCTAAAGCTTCAAATATATAAATGTAGATAGTTATTTTGATTTGATTGAGACATATTTTATGGTTATTCATAATTTTTTAAGATATTGACTTTTTATAAAGACGTTTATCTTTTCTTTACTTATATAATATCATATCAAAACTATTCACATAATATTAATTAATTTAACTTTCACGGATAAGTTCGACCCTGCGGCGACTGGTAGTCATTATACAGTTCTCTAATTGAAGGCTGGATCGTTAACCGCTCCTGATCATAGACCTTAATGAAAGCCTCAATATAACAGAAATTTGAAAGGTCATCACTAAAGACAATAATCTCATAGCCCTATTGTCTGTTTTAAATTAATAGTGTTTTATTTGTTAACTTTTATTAGCTTTTCATTTGAAAGTTATTGTTATAGGTCGGAAATTTGATAATTCAAATTTCAATACATTTATTTTAGATATCGTATTTTAAGCCAGTGCCTGGCTACAATCCAACCTGTCACTAAGAGATGATGAAGTAACATTTAGGTGTACATGCTATATGTTGTAGCATATACGGTAAATATCATCATCATCATCATTACAGTCTTTCACAAGTCCACTGCTGAAGATAAGCCTCCCCAATGAATGCCATAAGGTACGCTCCCGAGCCTTCTCTCTTCGTCTTACCAGGTCGTCACTCTGGTAGTGGACTGCCCTACACTACGCCTACGAGGCTGCCACTTGAGAACTTTTCTTCCCCATCATGTCCGGCCCATTGCCACTCAAGCTTACCTAACTCTTTCTTCATTCATTCCTTCTACATGACAAAACAAACATAGCATGTTTTTAATCCTGGTCGCAAAATTATCTTGCAAAGTTCACTTTTTTCTTATCACACAATTTGTTATAAAAAGGAAGGATATAAGAATATACGATCTTTTTAATAATTTCTATAGCCATCAAACACAACACACACGACACTGCACAAATACAGCAGTAATTTATTAATAACTGTATATTAATTAAGTCCGTTTATTAACCATATTTAAATAAAATATTGAATGCCATCAATCATTGCAGCTTATTAAAGACCTCCCGCAAAGGTTGCAATGAGGTTGCGTTTATTTTCTTAAACATGTTATTACTCCAAGGTTTATTTATTAATTTTCATAGTAATTTTCATAGCCTTATATGACTATTTATTACGAATAAAAATACGTACGACGGACGTTAGAACAATTTTCTTACTCAATAGAGGGTCATAATGGTAAGAACCATTTATTACCCTAAGCTCTGGTCGTGTCCCTTGGAGATAACATTAAGGAAATAAAAATGATATAAGTTTATAAAATTATCATAAATATGATGGTTTAGTAACAAGTTGATAATTATATAACATAAAAAAACAATAACACGTTAATTTTGCCAAGTACTGGATGATATTATCATATTCGGTACTGAAGCAAAAATGTGTAGATTGATCAAAAAATAGTTAAAACGTTACTAAACCACTTGAAACAGAACCCAGCGATCCCTAATTCGGGGTACGTCTATATGAACAAAGCAATAAGTACATAGTGATATTTCAACGATTATATTTCATTCATTCTTTACAGGCTCTCGACGTGCATCGCTCTAAACACAGGCCTAATGGATAAAAATAGATTACCTCATAATATTTACCAAAGCTGTCACGCTTGGCGAGTGAGTTAGTTTTTTTTATTTTCTAGCGTTTATTAAGAATACGCCGCTGCCCAACTCCCCCTCCCCCCGGTTTGTTTCCCTCTCTCGCCTGTTCGACACCCACGGGATAATATAGGGTAATGGATATTCTTACACGGCCACTACACGTTTAAATAGCAACTCAAACAAATTTAAATTAGCATTATAACAATTAAAAAATATGAGTGATGATAAAACTGCGAAACATAGGTTGTGATAAATATTTTTTTTATAGAATCGGGGTGACAAACGAACACTCATTCCAGCTGATGGTAAGTGGATGCTGTGGCCCCTAGCCATCTACATTTATCCGTTGTCAGATGCGTTGTGGACTAAGATGGAATGCCTCGTTTCCAGTAAAAAAGGGTCTCCGTATCTCTACACTCGCCATTCGAAACACAGCAGTATTAAGCTACCATTTTACGCTGGTATTCTGTGAGAGCGTGGTCCCTCACCGGTCGAGCTGACCCATTCGTGCTACAACCATAATATAGCCGCGGCGTGGCTCTACCACGTAAATATGAAAATTAAACATGATCTGCCGAAAATGAAGAAATGATCTAAAGGATACCCTGTAAGTAACGCCTATAAGTTCACGAAATCTACATTATTTTCAAACAAAATCAAGAAATTATATTATTTTTTAATCATTCAAGTATTTATACAATTCATTCAAAAGTCGTTTTTGTTTCATATCTGTCAATGGAATTTATGTTAAGCATTGTTAGATAGATTTTCCACCACTTTAAGTCAATAATAGTGTTCAACTGGAACAAAAACAGAACAGAAACAATGGGATAATTTCTTAATTGGGAATATACAAAAAGTTTCAACTCGTTATTTAAAACTTGTTCATAACCGTAGAATCAGACTATAGCGGTGATCTGAGTACCTCATCGGTGGTCTGTAGTTAGCGACGTCGCGTCTGCGATTTTGGTTTTTCGGACTTTCATGTAAGAAAAGTGCTAGTAAATTATCTTGTCCGATTTTTAAATAACATTACCCGGAGAGCTCTTGCGTAATAAATAATCGTTTAGTTTTAAAGTTTGAGAAATTTTTAATGAAGATTGCAAGAGACCCGATTGTATGATTTTGCACTCTCAAGGTGAAAGTAACGACCTTCTGTGGGATTCGCCTTGTCACTGAAAAGTAATTTCATTTTGACCAGCCGTTAGTACAGGCGATTGAGTAAATGGCACAAATATGAATCTTGACGTTTTAGCAGCCCAGTAGCTGAGAACTTGGATGGGGTTCGAATATTTTTTTGTAAAATTGCAACTTTGTTTGAAAAGAAAACAGAGGGTCAAACAATTTTATTGATCCTGGTGCGGCGGGAATCGAACTCGTCTAACTCGTGTACTAAGAAATGTATGGCGAATACTCAGCCTCTATACTATCACGATTACACATTACACATACTGAGTATGTCAGTTTTGCGAAGTAAGTGGGGTGAAGTTATTAATTATATTTAATTTTCCATTATTTTAAGGTACTTTAACAACACAACAATATTATTATGAGGATAATTTTATTATTATTTTATAATACTTGTAAATACGAGTACCTTCAATAAATGAAATTTTAAAAGATATCGTCTATAGAAAGATATAGATTATCCTTACTAAGCTTCATCGAAATTGGACAACTACTTTCAAAGGAGGAGGAGCTACACTCTGTTCCAGTTATAATGCCCTCCAGACTTAACTTCGGTTAAGGCGTCCAGTGTCAACGGGAACATAGCAATCTGCGCAGGACAGGAATATAGTGAGTGAGTGTTTGCACAAGCACAACACCACTCTTTATCCTCTCCCTCTCATAGTCCAAAGGAACGGTAAGCCGACGAAGAAAAATCAGAGACGCAGGACCAACAGCTTTAAGCGTTTTCCGAAGTACAGGAGTGAAATACTTGCATCTTCCTGACTCCGGCTTACTACTGATAATATCTTAGAAAAACTCATTAACAAATTTTTTGGCCTGGGATTTGAACCCGGGACCTTATGATAAGATGTCGTGTTAGTGTCACTAGACAAACAAGGCAGTCAAAATAAATAAAATACTAGTATTACAATCCGTAGAGTAAATTAATTTATTGACAGTTCGTAACAGCGAGAGCCGGTGGCCTTTTCGTTGCTGCAGTACAACACGTTATTTATATTATGTCATTATTTAGTTTTGTAGCGGCAAATAATGTTTCTTTCTTCCTTTCTTTTTCATCTTTACTTAAAGTAAATGATGAAAAATAAATTATAAATGTACACAACATATAAAATTTGTATGAATTTCTTCAAATATTCTTTAAAAATAGTTCTGTATTTCGATAGCTAGGTTTACTCGACCTATTCTACTCGTATAATGACTCCAACGCTATTAACAAACTTTAGCTACGGGATTAAAGATTTCGAAGGGCTAATCTTTGCTTAGTAGTTAGTAGTAGCTCAGCTTATACGAGTACGTTAATTTTCAACTACCAATACTTTTATAATATTGGCAGTGTTTTTCAGGAATATAATATTTTATTTCAGTTTTCATTGTTAAATTTTTCAGGCGAAAGTTTTCTGGAAGTTCTTGTAAAAGAACTTTTAGACTTCATTGCATCTGTAGTGCGTAAATAACTGTGGATTACTCATAGCCGAAGTGAGTAGATAAAGAAAAGCAAACTGGGTACGTAACAACTCATGACGGTAGATTTTCTTCTGATAATTATCCTCACGTGTTACAACTTTTTCTGAATGATCCTTACAGTAACAAGAACGGGACGGAATTTATTCTAAAGTGGGGAGATATTTTTTTCAATGTAGTGAGAAACAATCGCCACGCAATAATATATACAATACGATATATAAATGCGTGGTAGAGCCACGCTGCAGGTATATTATGGTTGTAGCACGAATGAATTGGCTCGACCGGGAAAGGACCACGCTTTCACAGAATACCATCGTAAAATAGTAGCTTAATACTGCTGTGTTTTGTACGGTGAGTGTAGAGATCCGGAGACCCTTTTCTAATGTAAACGAGGCATTCCATCTTAGTCCTCAGGGGTGACAACGTATAGGCGTTTGATTCTTAATCGAAGATAAATGTACATGTCTATGGGCCACAGGATCACACCGTCAGGTGGACTGTAAACTCGTTTGTCACCCCTATTTTATATAAAAATATTATATTAAGGATTAAGTAACATATCTTGTACATACACACATTCACACAAAATGTAAATATACATAGGTATACATATGATGAGACAGACAGAGTAAAATGTTTGAAATGCTAATTTTATAGTCACACCCTGTCAAAAGTCCACTACCGAATATATGTCCCATAGGGGATTGCCATAGTTGCCACCCTGGGTAGGCGGCAATATTTTTTTAACTTGACATTAACGTTAAGATGCTGCTGTCCTTCTCCTGGTTTGTTTCCCTCTGTCGTCTCTTAAGACACTTATAGTGCGGTATAGGGTATCTGATATTATTACACTGTTACTACACTACCAAACATATATAGGTAATCGAAAAATTAACGAATTAAAAATTACAGTTGTATCACTAAAATAGTGCAATTGTGTCACTTTTGTATTCATTCATCGTATGATTTAGAAATCGGGTCTTAATAAACTTGTAACATAAGGCGAATGATGAACAGTAGTAAGTGCTTACGACTAGTAAATAGCTGAAAAATCACTAAAATATTCTTACACTTACTTGATATTTTGATTAGCTATGATAAAAAGTCTTACATAATTATATTATATCATCAAACTTTGTATTTACAAGAGACCAAATTATCAAAAATTCTAAGTTTTAAAAAATCTGTTGTAAAAGTCATAAGACTCTTGTAATTATATTTTGTCAGTTAGAACAAAGGAAATGGGAATTGAAAATAACGTTTTAAATAAAAAAATAATTGAGAAATAAATAAAAATGAATTTTATTTTGACAAGACAATTTTATTTTTATCTTATTAATAAAATATTATATTAACGTAAACAATCTTTTTTGTACATAAAAACATTTCAACAAAGACTTTGGTTGTCTACCATCCGTAATGACCACTAAGATCGGAGTAAGTAACGTGAGATGAAACGGGGCCCGCAGAGTACGTAGTATAGGCAGGAGCAGTAGAATATGCAGTATAGGCAGGAGCCGCAGAATATGCAGCTACTGGTGTAGAGTGAGAAGATACAGATGAATACGAAACAGCTGGAGAAATTGTTTTAGAAACTACAGGCGCGCTTGTGTATATGGCCACCGCAGGTGCAGAAATGGTCTTAGTTACTAAGGGACCCGCCGTATATGCTACTGAAGCGGAATGAGATGGAACAGATGAATAAGAAACTACCGGAGCAGTATAGGACGTGTAAGCAGGAGCCGCAACTGTTCTAGCGGCTACTGCCACGGGAGCAGAGTGAGTTGAGACTGATGAATATGATACTGCAGGAGAAACAGTTTTAGCAACTAAAGGAGCAGTAGTGTAAGTAGCTACGGGAGCAGTTTGGTAAGTAGATATAGCCGGAGCCGCATACGAAGAGATAGGGGGTGCTGTGTACGAATGAGCTACAACTGGAGCAGCAGCGTAAGAACTGGATATAACAGGGGCAGCAGCTGCATATGTCAATGGAGATGAATGTCTAGTAACACTCTGATAGGAAACTGCTGATCCGCCTGAATATCCTGCAATATAATTAGAGTGAGAGGGCACAGCGTAAGACTTAGTAACGATAGGGGCAGCGGCTGCGTAAGTTCTAGCAACTACCGGGGTAGTAGCAGCGTAAGTGAGTGGTGTAGATTGAGTGGAAATCGTTTGGTACGATACAGATGGTGCAGCTGAATAAGTTGCGATAGCCGGTGCGGCGATTGTCTTAGTGACTACTGGTGCGGTTGAATAAGCAGCGAAGGCTGGGGCGGACTGCGTAGAAATTGATTGGTATGAAACTGATGGCGCAAAAGTCTTCCCAATGACAGGAGTAGCGGCGTAAGAAGTAAATGCTGGTACAGCACCATATGTTGTGTAAGACCAGGGAGCAGCTTCATGATATAGATTTCCAGCCGTAGCGATGCCTACGGCACACAGGAGCACTATTACCTGAAAATAATATTTCACTTTAAATATGATCACATTTTTGCACGTTAATGCACTCACAACAAAGTTCGCACCTTGGAATACATGTTTAGGCTGTGTGTATTGATCGTGTAGTGACAATTAGAGCACTCACGTTCACTTTTATACAACACAGGCAAACTGGTATCAAATCCTTTAAGTAATTTTGTGCAATACATTGCACTTAATTTCGTGATTGCCATGCCATTGCAATATGCAGTTTAACACATCAGTAGAAAGATTATTATTGCTATTCGCTTAATTTGATCTTATGTTGCTCCCGTACGTCCAACTGTAACAATGTCATGGCGGATCTCCACCCAGTTTATATGCCAGAATTAATAAGTGACAACTTGGCGTAGCCTACATCTATACATGGATTGCGTAGTCGTACTTTTTAATCATAACATATTAAATGAACTAGATTAACGAATATATGTTTTAATAATAAAGGCTACGAGTACTGCAGTCGCAAATCGTCAAGATGTCAAATATATTAAAAATCAATCACTTACAGTAATTTCACATACTAAAAAGGTTAATTATTTTTTCTTTTCTCTTAGTGTTCACTGTTGGATATGGACCGTAGACGTCTCTTAAACGAGATAGTTATACTGCTATCTATCGGAAGCCATAATACTTTTATGGCACTAGCCACAGTCGCCTATTACAACACCCTTGGGACAAAATTGGACGATGGATTCGCTTACGCCAGCACCACGCGGCTGACAGTAAACTTAACGGTGTTTATGATACTTCATTCATTTTATCAAATTATGTGTTACCGGGGATCGGAATAAAATAAAATGAGAAAAAATTTGAAAAATTTGACGCTTTGACGGCATAGTAGCGCGGTGATTAACCGTTTATTTGTTGCACTGCGAGTTTCAGTTTGATCCCCACGTGGGATACGGGAGGAAATAATTATCCCGTGTATTTGACCATTTGATGCTGCACGAAACAGGAGAGTTTCTATAATAAGAGGACTGGTTTAATAATAATACCTATAAATTATGTTATAATAAAACTAGCGTTCACTTTGGGTAGACGTATAAGGCGGTAATTATTAACAAGATTCCCTGTAATATTACTCATCTGTCTGCATAAATTTTAAGCACATGCAAAACCATTTTGTAAGGTACGAATAGTTTATAACAATTAGATATAATGCGACATAAAAGATAAAAATGAGTCGGAATGAGTTTTTTAAAATTTTAATTGTTAGGGGAAAAATAGTTCACTTGTGAGTTTCTTGTCACTTCTTTGCAAAACGTTTCTTCCTTACAGTATACATATACATTTAATACACTTATGTATACTCTAAAGTCTACCAGCATTAAGGACTTGTTGAAGTGATGGAGTAGGATTTGAAACGTACTTTGTAAAAGCAAATTTTGAATACAAATATAACTTTGACTTTCAAATATGATTATTAACAAAAGCAATCTTTGTGGAATTCTATATTGCTTTACCATTATCCGTTAATATTATACTGCGGGGCGATAGCATCAATACAATAATTGTATAATATGTAAAAATGTTTTGTTATTGTAGGAATGGCCCAATGAAAAGAAAAAATCTATTGCATCTACCAACTGAAGCCAGAAAATTTTTCAATTAGACTATATTTACTTTTATAACAACACATAATAATAATGTCCTCCAGACCGAATTTCGGTCACAGCGATCAGCCTCAACGGAGACTAGCCATCGGCGCAGGACAGGATTACAGTGCCCAAGCGTATGCGCAAACACATATGTACTCCGTTCCCTCAAATCCCGGGCAATTACTGAGAATTTCCTGACGAGGAACTCAGCAATCTGATTTTTTATTGGCCCTACCCGGGTTCCGAACCGGTTCCTATCCTTGCGGTAAAATTTGTTAAAAAAAACTGCGGTTCTCAGCGCCGCGCCATTTTTAAATCGATTGACAAAAATATACGTGTCAATTTTAAAACTGCGTCTTGCACGCGCTGTATGTGAAAAGTTCACATGGGGGAAAAAGGGCTTGGTTTATTTATTCGGATCGTATGGCGGATATACGCAAAAATAGAGTAGGTACTATTATAAAAATTAGAATGTAATTTAATTTTAATATCGTTATGCTCACCATTTCTTCGGCCAACAATATTATTTTAATGGAAATCATGTTTTTATTTGAATAAAATTTATTTAGTGGGAGCCGTGGGAGCTCAGATGGTTCCTGTGTGATGATGATGGTGGAACCCCGAACTACCAGCATCCATCTATGCTTCCTGCGTGTCATGCCAAGTAACTTACCGGTACAAGCCTTCTAGAACTCTCAAGGACTCGAGAACCTTTCTTCCAAATCGGTTGTTGGTTATTTGAGCTGATTTATTGCTATTTCAGCTTAGTGAGACCACTATGCTATTTCGGTTACACGGATTCTACTGAAGATATCTTGATTAAGAAGTCTGTTGCACAAAGAAACTCCCAGCATGTTACAATGTTTTTCGGTGTAAAATATTGTTTTTAACTTAAAATATGGTTGTAATTTTTGAATGAGGGAGAGACATACTGCAGTTGCATTACGACTTATGCAGGAATGGATCAGTTTTACAACTCCACCAGGAAGCGACCATAATTCTCGTAGAACACAGGTAAAATAGTAGCGTAATGCTATTGTTTATCGTATAGTGACCATTTTACCGGTGCGGTGAGGAGACATTCTGTTCCCAGAGGTGACAAGACATCTACATGTTAATTCTTAATCCGTGATTAGATTTGGGTGTCATCATTTTGGTCATAACATCTACTCTCATCAACTTTACTGTGTACTTGTTTGCCGCCCTTATTAGCGTAAAAATTTAACAGATTTCGTAATTTGGAAAAATAAAAATTATCTGTGCGAGTAAAAGGTTATAATAAAGTAAGATAACCACATGGGAATAATAAAAAAAAATTAGCGGGTTTAGAAGTATAGAAATATAAATAAACGGGCTAGGTATATAGGTACTTTAATTTAAAATATCGCAACTACTTTAGACATTTCACATATGCTTAACAAATCTAATAAATAGATTCAATAAGACGCAAAGCCGCACCCTTAACTAGAATTTCAGAAATGTACAACTTTCAACGTTTCTTGAAGGAACTATATACTCGTAAATATCACATTTAAACTTTATTCAAAATTCTTGAACCTTATGATATACAAGTCAATTCATTAAAAAAATGTAAAAGTATTGCAAGTTTCGAATACTCTTTGCTTAAATAACATTCTCCAAGAGCGGAATCTACTTTATTGTATTGATTTTACTATAATTGACGTTGTGTAGATTCTATTACCGTTGCAGTATTTTAAAGTCCACTACTGAACATAGGCCCCCCTCTAGACTGCCTCACAAGGACGATATGTGCCATACTTGCCACTCTTGGCAAGCGGGTTGGCAACCGCAGTTTTTTTATTCGTTATTAGATTCTGTTATACGTTGTAAATGACATTGACAGCACGGCATTTAAAAAGTGGCCAAAGTTTCTTAGCGTTTGTTTTCTGAGATTTTGTTTTGAAAACCGATGTATATTTTGTCATTCATAAGAACTTTATGCAAGTAACTTGAATAAAAAAGGTTTTGACTTTGAATTGATTAATATGTAGCACATAATATTTAAAGGCTCCGGACCATGATTTGTGGCGTTTCTTGGGGAGGCATTTGTTCAGCAGTGGACTTATGAAGGGCTGTAATGATGATGATGATGATATATAACACAATTGTTGTGAAATGGTACACTTCAAATCATTTTCTGAAAATCGTCAATTTCAGTCTTTAAATGAAAGACTTAATCTAAAAATAAACTATATTGATATGCCCAGAAATTGTCACCGATCTCGGCCTGATTTCGACCATGTATGATGACTTCAAAATACTGTCGGAAGTTACAACTATGCTGGAAATAAATTACCACGATGTATGTGTTGGCATCCTATTCATGGCGCCGTATCCAACACGTGGCGACTTTTTCATACAGTGACCAGGGAGCTACGAATATCAAACAATCTAGTTAATTATAAACTTATTAATTTAAACAGGAACTGTCGGGTTGCCAAAACACATAAACACGTTAATACACTAGTAAAGAAACGCAACAAAGTTTCTGCATATTTTTTGAAGTCACACTTTAAGTACTCATTTAATATAAAAAATCAATACATTGTTACACTTAGTATAAGCGTATATATATATAATTTATCCTCCCGTGTCTGATGTAGCTACTTTATGCTAAGAAATCAAAGAAAGAAAAAGATGCATCGTCAGATTCATGGGGTAAATTACAAAAAACTAGACCTGCATACAATAATTTGTATATGTTAACATTTGGTGGTCAATTTTATATAGTAATTATATCACACACATGAATTTAAAGTTATTTAAACGAAACTTAAAACCTATATACTCGTACAAAGATAGATAGATGATGTTCACAGACCTCGTCTCATTTCTTTATGGCAGGTTATGGGGCAATACTTCCGCCGCTATTCCAGGGCGCACAGCACAACTGAATATGTCTTTCAAATATTTTTAATCTTCAGACATGCTGATTTCCTCACAATGTTTTTCTTCGCCACCGAGCACGTGTAGATTGATACCTAAAATTGCAATTAATATTTCCTTGGTGCCCTCGGAGATTGCCTTGAGAAGCTCGCGTACAACTAGCTACCAGCTCTACCCTGCCCCGGTTAGATATTGCCATAGTTGCCACGTTTGGCATGCGGATAGACAGTTGCAGTATTTTACTTTAATTTGATTGTTATCAGAAGACGCTATGTAAATACAATAAAATTAAACATAATTAACTGGATCTTTATATGATTATGCACCATAAAAAGTACCTACTTAAATTGTATTGCAATTTCAATTTAAACGGCCTCTAGTTACAACTTGTTCTGGGTTCGTTTTCAATGTCGCTCAGTCGTCATTGCACCGCTATTAATCTGTGAACAGAAATAATTATATTCACGGGAAATCAATGAATAAAATATTAAACGTTCTTTAATTTTACCTCGTAAATAATATGCTACTGGTAATCAAAGAATATATATAGTCATACGTCTATAAATGAAATTGAATTGTCTGTCTGTAATATTGAAGTAACTGTCTTCTATTAAGCTCGGGGGGCATTTGCGTGCTATTGAGATACGATTAACCATTTTTAAAGTTTTTTGTCTCTCTGTATGTCCGGCTTTGGATTGTGATGAAATGTCAAAAAAGGATAGCGAGCAATGCTGGTAGGAATTTAGGCTATATTTTACTGAAAAAACTTGAGTTTTTTAATGGTTAAATAAATGAAAGTAAATCTATGATTTTCTTAAATGTAAATAACGATACGCAGGCAGCGGTAGGGTCGCTAGTTTGATGAATAAATATTTATTATATAATAATAAAAACTTGTTGGCTCCGCTTAAGTATCGCATATAGTTGTGGCATAACAAACCAACTAGTGGTCCTATATATGACTACATGTGTTTAACACGTAAAATACTTAAGAGTAAGCTAAAATGGTGTCAGAACCATCAAGAGCAGATTCAACTCGATATCATAGCATCACTTCGTAAGGCAAATAATTTCAAAAAATTCTGGAAAGCCACCAACAAACTTGATATTAGCCTGTGCCTGTATGCGTTGGAGGTGTAAGCGAACCTATTAGCATAGCTAATATGTTTGCAGAACATTTTAAAATAGAGTCGTTGCTGGGTCCATCGCAGCCGGTGTCCGAGGATGAGAGATATCATGACAGTCATGACTTCATTCGTTTTACTCCTGATCAAGTGACAACTGTCATTAAAAATATGACTAGGGGAAAATCTCCCGGCCATGATTCTCTCAGCATCGAGCACCTGCAGCATGCTGGACCTCACCTGCCTCAATTACTCGCTACATTCTTCTCTTCATGTCTCTGTCATTCGTATCTGCCTCACGACCTTATGCAGACTATAGTTGTACCTATAGTTAAAAACAAAACAGGTGACGTAGCAGATAAGTGTAACTATCGACCTATATCTTTGCTAACAATTATGGCTAAAAAACTTAACACTTTGTTGGATATACAGTTGGAAAGCTACATTGAGTTGCACGATGCACAGTTTGGGTTTCGATGTGAATTGTCTACTGAGAATGCTATCCTAGCCCTAAAGTACACTGTGGAATATTACACAAAGCGCCGTACACCTGTATATGCATGTTTTTAGATCTCCAGAGCTTTCGATCTCGTGAACTATGATTTATTGAGGGATAAACTACGCCATAAAAAGGTTCCAGCAGAGCTTCTAAAAATTTTTCGGTACTGGTACAACAATCAGTATAATAATGTGAGACGGGCCGATAAATTTTCTGAAAGGTACAGGTTGCAATGTGGGGTCAGATAGGGTGGGATTACGTCTAGCTTTTCAACCTGTACATAAATGATCTAATCATTGAACTCAGCAGGAAAGGAGTCGAATGTCGTATCGATGACGTAAGTTTTAATAACTTTAGTTACGCAGATGATATGATGCTGCTAAGTGCAACAGTCCAGGCAGCCAGAGAACTCCTCGAGATATGTGAGAAATACTCGGTAAACCATGGCTTGAGTTATAACACTAATAAAAGCGAGTTCATGGTGTTTAGGGTCGTCGGCTGTAGAAGCCCAGTAAAAAGCGCCTTCTATTAAATTGAATGGCACTGATTTAAAACGAGTTAGTAAATTTAAGTACCTAGGGCATTTTGTTACCGATGACCTAAACGACAATGTGGATAGTGAAAAGGAACATAGGGCGTTGGCAGTCCCATGTAATATGTTGGCACGTATGTTTGCTCGGTGTAGTGAACAAGTAAACATAAGTTTATTTAAAGCCTACTGTCAAATTTTCTACAGGTGCAGTCTGTGGTCGAATTATTCACAGCGGGCTGTCGACGCCTTATGCATCCAGTACAATAACCCCTCTTATGTCGGGGTCATTTTGGCCAAAATGGCGCATCTGTCGAGCACTTCTCGAAGTACTTCCAGACTACTTCCTGCTGTTCATTAAAATGACTATTACCATGACATTTTGTATAAAAAGTATATTAAAATCATATATCAATGGAAAATTTATTAGATAAGCTATCAGATTATGTATAACTTGAATACAGGTTTACTTCGAAAGTGATACTAATTTGAAAATGAAAGTAAGAAAAGTGTTTTTTCCGCAATTTTCTGCAAAGGTGTAATAATTATAAATAGTATCCTTTATTTCAAGTACTGTTTGTTTTACTTGTACATACAAAGCTTATTTAATTATAAAAAAAAAACAAAAGTATAATACAATAGCACTGATAAGCTGGGTGTACAACGAGTAATAGATAAGAGCGGCCATAGCGGTGTTCAAGGAACAATAGATAAGAGGAATGGATGAACAACAATGGAACGCTAATGATGGTGCAGGCCCACCGGATATCCATTAGATATTGGTTAATTGATCTGCACACTCTGGAACCGCGCATCTTACGCAAAAACGGACCGCAGATTCGTGATCAGGGCATTCTAAAAAAAATGAAGGTGTAGGATCTAGAACTTTCTCTGAAGACTTTAATATCCACGTATGTATACCGCTATGTACCCATAGCACAGTCTTTCAGGCGGAATGTAGGGGTATTATCCAAGCGGCCATAGTAATAGATGCTAGGATGGTAAAAGATTTCTCAATCAGAATACTGACCGACAGTATGGTGGTACTACAAGCTCTGAGTTGTGTGTGGTGAACTCGGGACTAATGTATGAATGCCATCAACGATTAAATGAGGTATGTAAGCACGACAATGTGACTGCAATGGATTAAGGGATACAGTGGATCCAGAGGCCACGATGCAGCAAATGAACTTGCCAGAAGTTGATCGACTTTGGCCACTATAGGGCCGGAACCAATAATACCAATCGCCTTTGGTTACATTTGTTCACTGGTACGTAAAAAGTTCAATAATCTACATGTTCAGCTTTGGAAAAATCTAGTAGACTATAGACAAGCTAGGGAGGCCGTGCCTGAAATAAGCTATTGTCTAACCAAAGTTCTAATGAGACTGAACAAGCCACAGATCAGGATAGTAACAAGTGCTATCACAGAACATGGCTCCTTTAACAAACATTTATTTACCATAGGTGTTACAGATAGCCCCATGTGCAGAGCATGCATGGGAGAGTAGGAAACGACATCTCACGTGTTGTTTATATGTCCGAAGGTCGCTTCATACAGGGCTAAACATCTTGATACGCTGTGATCGCTCCCCGATATTGCTTGCAACATCAAAGAATTGTTGAACATCTTTGGGGAGATTTCATGGCTCGAATAATCACATTATTCCGGCCCACACGCAAAATACACGCTTAGACGTAGAGTTGCGGGAAACAGCCCGTCGTAAACTAAACTAAATTAAAGTAATCTAGGTGCAGTCTTTCTTCACCTTAGTCTTTTTTCAAGATAATTATTCTATAAATGCTATAATAACCGAACCGGTGCCGTAGTGAATGTAAAACATAACTTCGATAGATTTTGACGTTCATAGCAGTTATAAATAAACTTAAACCGAAAAAAAATGCTTTTGATATTGATTTTTACTTTGTATGCAAAAGTGACTTGAAAATAGTTATAGAAGGTTTCCGCCAATATATCGTATATTTGACTTAATATCACCGATTGATATGTATATCTCGACTTCTCCAACCAACTTCCCATACGTTATTGTTTTTACCACGTGTTTCGAAAATTAAGTTTTCATCAAATCTTGACGTTTTGAGTTCACAGGAAGCTACCCTGACAATTTTTCGATGGTATCTGTATGTCCGTGTATGTAAACCTCTTATAACTTTTGAACGGCTTCTCCGATTGAAATGAACTAACCGTATTTCCAAAGTTTTCATCAAACTTAGATTTCCTATGAATTTTAACTAATTTGGACCGATAAATTTTGAGAAATCTCAAAAATAAAAATTTTGTGAAACAGTTTTTTTCGAATAACTTTTAAACGGCTTTACCGATCAATTCCAAAAACTAATCAGCTTTTAACCTCAAGAAACCACGTCGATCGCCACCGGTCCAGTCAAAATCGGTTGATTCGTTTGTGAGATACCGTTAAAGAAAAATTAAAAAAAAATTGATTTTTTTAAATTACTCCGATATTTCATATTCAACGTCATAATTTGGTGAAATTTGGAGCGCTTTGTATTTGAAATTAGCGGGAAGTTCCAGGGATGGCTTGCCCGGTCAAACTACTTTTTTAATTTAATTCTGGATAAAATTTCGTAAATTTTTATAAATTTACTGTCGACGTCTATCTATACCTACACGTATTATTTATAAAATTACTTTTTAATCTTGAATATATTATACAGTTTGTAATTGAAAATATTTTTCATAGATTTATAAAAATGCGAACGTTTTCTCCTACATCAAGGGGGCATCTTAAAAACTTAAATTACGCAAGAATAATAATCTAGACTCGAAACGATTATTTTTTGGACATACTAACACTTGATCCAAGCGTGATTCGAATACGCGGCCCCGCAGTGCCGCAACCAAATGCTGAGCCATCAATTGAAAATTTCGTGTTTTAAATGTAATATTTGTTTATTCAGGCTTTGTTTGCATGTGCCCTCAGATATATATATTTTTTTTAAATTAACTTTAGATTGTTAATAACTCTTATTGAAAGATACCGAAAACAACCCCTAACCTGGGATTAACCAGCAAAACACCAGTGAGACAGTTGGAGGAAAACTGGTGATGATACGAGCATCAGGCAGTTGTTTTGTGCAATCTTTTGATGGGAGGCGCTTGAAGCTCCTTCTTCATGAACTTCGAAGTATAGAAGGCTTTTAAAGGCAAGGCAAGGATTTTAATGTGGCTTTTAAAATATTGATATTTTCCTTATTTCTTTAATTGGTCTATTAAATTCTTTATTGTTACCAGCATACAAAATATACATGAGCGCGTCTATAATTTATGATTGGTTTGATCAGGACCGCTAGTCCATTATTAGTTACAGTTATATCGATCAATTATTGGTTAACGTGTGAGTCTGAATTGGCTAAATTTGAATAGTATTGTCCGTCGTCTAGCAGACATCGATCTATGTATTTAACGCCTTAATGCATTTGCTTTCTGTAACCTGTCTAAGACATTTCTTTTACTCGATTCAACACGATCAGATAATTTATCGAAATGCGAACAATCAATTCGAAATAAATTTAAAAAGAATGTTTAATCTCCTGTCATTATGTTTCAATACAAACCTGTCATTCTGACATTTATAAGAGTCGAAATGGTAATCAGATAAGTAACCACGTCGTGATCCAGCCTGTTTCGAATTAATTCGCGGTGGTGTTTGACTAGTGACTTATTCCCACACCCCGAGGTGCAATAATGGGGACCAATAACAACCGGGCAGTGAGTTTGATTGAGACAGCCACGGACGGCTCATGACCTACGCTGGCCGCACGCAAGTTGCCCTATACGGATTGCGGGCGTGAGAACAAGACTCATTCTTTAAAATATATTTTACAGGAAGGTTTTACATATTTCTATTAAACAATACGCAAGGACAGTCACTGCCGCCATTGAACAGTACCACTTTAAATAAACCATCTAGGTGGTAGTTTTTAAATTAAACTTTAAGTTACGAGTAAAATACTAGTTCAGTCACAATAACAACGACTAATAATTGTGTATTTTTTATTTCAATTTAAGCGGAATACAAATAATATTATAAATGCACTATTTTAGACTTAACTATAAAAAAACAACAAACCTAATGCCAGGTAACTACATAAGAAAATAAATATATATGTTTTCAAAATCAATAAAAAAAATTTAAAAAATAAAATATATATTAAATTCGAAATATGTTTATGACGTATACTGTAGACATCGTTGATTGAGAGAGTAGTGAATAATTAAACAGCTTTCGAATTTAACAACTACCCTATGCGTGAAAACGACACAATAGTTAACAATCGAAATGTTTATATATGACTCAATTGACAGTGACCATCAAACATGCAATCCACCGGATCGCAAGTTGTTACTGCTGTCCATGGTCACCTGCAGCCAACATCAAGCAAAGAAGGCTACATGCGTTGTCACATTTGAAGACAAAAATGGAACGCCTCACACAATTTAATTATACTAGATTTCTATACCCTTTAGATCAGTACACAGCAGTACAGGCAGAAATAGGTGCGTGGTACATATCCAGGCGGGCACGATGGCAGAAAAGGAGACACCGCTTCTATTATATGGCTATTCTATGACGGGATTATCAGTCACGCAGTCTGGTCGCTGTTACGTGAAGTTGATTCCTTATTTGCGGAATCGTATTCCGAACAGGTACACGTTGAAAGTGACGGACAAGCGTCACTATTAACTCTTTAGTATAGTTAATAGTGTTTGTTGTAGTCGCTAGAGCTTAAAATTCCCCCCCCCCCCTCCTATATTGAAAGTATTGCAATAAATATAAAATCGGTAAGGCTTACAGTAATAGTCTATTTTATTATGTTTTTAGATGGGGAAGAACTGAGAACTGTTGTTGAAAGTTTCAGTGGGGCCCCCATATATCCAAACTAGCAAGCAGATTAAGCTCAGCGCCCCAAGCTGTAAAAAAGATTATAGGTCTCGCCAAAACAGCTAGATTAGTTCATTTCAGTTATTTCCCTCGCATAATGTCTTATGGGATTTTACTATAGGGAAATGTGGATTTTAGAAACAATTTTTTTTGCAAGAGTGTCTTAGAGAAAAATTTCAAGAAATAAATATATTTTTACTTTGGAGTCTCAGTACATTTACGAAAATTTAATGTTTGTCCGTAAAAATAAAGGTAGTTTTGGTAAAAAAACTGATATAGTTACACTCTGCAAACACTAGGAACAGATACAAGCTAGTGATACCAGTTTCTCGACTCCACAGAGTCTGTAATTCATTCTTGGGGCAATGTATATACATGTGTATGTACGCTATTACAACAAAGTCCCAGAAAGTATAAGATCTTTCTATTACAAAACATTTTATTAAACAGAGACTGTATAAAAAGGTTTATTATAATATAGATGAATACATGGTTGATATAAACCCATGGGGATGAGGTGTTCGCTTCCAAGCAGTTTCTTAAATAAATTTTGTAAATAGTTTGTACAACCTTTCATATTACAAAATGTTTGTACCGGCAAAAGGTTTTTTGCCAAACCAGTGCAATAAAACGACTTTCTATAATCATTATATGTGATCTATATTGAATAAAAATTATTCTATTCTATCCTATATTATGACTACTCCGTGGCGTTCCTTAGGGGAGGAGTATTATTTAATGTTTTATCTCTAATCGGAAGTCACGATATTTTTCTGGAGTTTAGTATAATCGCCTAGTGCACAATGCGAAGCAAAACGGCAGTTTGGGTGTTCAATTTATACGAGTTCCTGAAAAATAGCCTAATTATTCAATCTCATTTATTTTTAAGATTTGATTATTTTAAGTCTTTTAAGGTTACAAAAATAAAACGATTCACTACATATATGACTGTTAATGTTTTTGAAAAAAATCCAAATATATTGAAATATATTCCAATTTTCCGACAGAGAGCCGTTAATTTTGAGATGTCAGGAAAATTACTGTCGTCAGGCAACCCTACGTACAATGTAAAGCGCTTTTCTGAGCCGTGACTAAGCAATTGTTCTCCGAACGTAGGACATGAATAGTCGATCTAAGAAACACTCTATCTGTTATTGGAATGAGCTAATCGTGGACTTAGGTGCTAATACAATGCATTGGAAGTTGGATTAAAATAATGACGTTGACTGATCCTGGATTAGGAGTCACTGGAATCATGGTTTACGAGGATTATATTCGTGATACAGTCATGACTCTCGTGGCAAAGTTAGGATACTTTCGTGGTTAGGATACGGAGTCAGTGACGTACCATAATATTCTCAACATATTTGATCATTGGATTCGATTCCATTCCCGTCGTTGGTACTGTGCTTTGTTTTAAGCTAACTTCAAAAAAAAGGAACGTGTTTACAATTCTACTATATGTATTTTTGTATGTATGTTGTGTTACGCGTTATCTTCGTTACTTATGAACTAATTTCTTTCAGTTGAACAGTAACTTCAGGGATCGTCCCTAATAATTTTGGTGCCAAAATAGGCTATGAAGCTTTTAATATAACTATTCAGACCACATTGATATTATGATATACTATATATATATACTATATAGTCCACTCAAAAGGGTGAAAAATTACTTTAATCATAATTAAAACTACCACCTCAAATTAAATGTTGTTTAAATGTTTAATTGAGGTGGTCGCTTCCAAGCTGTTTCTAAACTGAATTTTGTAACTATTTTGTGACCATTGACATTGTAAAATTTATTTAAAAAAAAGTCCCGCTAGGTTTCTTGCTGGTTCTTCCCAGGACAGAGGTTTTTTTCAGACAAATTGTAAAGTAAAAAAATTACTTTCAATGAGAATTACATGTAATCTATATTGAATAAAAAAGTATTTTATTCTATTCTATTCTATTCTAAAAGCCGACTTCGAACAACTAAATAGAATAAATTTTTTTTAAACTCTGAAATCGGGGATTTCTTTCATTCACTGTCTTTAGTCAAACTTCAGAATATGAATGTTAGTCACATAGTATTTATTAAAAGTTAATTTTTTTGGAGACGTGTTTCAGTTTATTTATTTATTCATTTATTACAGCCCTTCACAAGTCCACTGCCGAACGTAGGTCTCCTCGAGGAACGCAACAAAGCACGGTCCTGAATACCTGCATTCGACTTTCTGCATGTCTTAACAGATCGTCACTCCATCTAATGTTGGGAGAGGGGACACCCTACATTTCGTCTACCGATACGAAAACCTTTCTTACTCATCGGTTGTCTGTTCTTCGAACTATATGGCTGGCCCATTGCCACTTCAGCTTACTGCCGTTGGGCAGTTCGTTGGCTAGTCTGGTCTACTGCGGATAGTGTCACTTTTAAGTCTATCACGCAGAGAAACCCCATGTGTAGCCCTCTCCATAGCTCGCTGAGCGACCTTGAGCTTCACCATACTGCCAGCGGTGAGGGATTATGTGGTGTAGTGGCGGTGTTAGAATATCCACTACCCCATATCTTCTCGTGAGTGTCTTAAGAGAGGGTTAACTGAGGCAGGAGACGGGCAGCAGCGACTTTCTGACAACATCTCGCCAAGCGTGACAACTATGGCAATATAACCCCCATGGCGAGAGTGTTTCGGTTAATCGATTTAATTTGGAACAGTAACGACGATACGCCGTATTTAAAATAGGGAAGTTACTTTTAAATAAACTAAATATAAACACTGCTGTATTACGCCTGCAGCAGAAATGTGCTCCCTATAGAGCTAATTATGTATTAGCTGTAGCACGAATGGTTTGACTTGTTCAGGGAAGAATCACACCCTCACAGAATAATAGTATAAAATACCAGTATACTGCCGCTTTGTTTAGTATGATATTTGATGAGTGAAGGGACATGGATACCTTTTTTACAGGTAACACGGCATTTTTGAAGGGATAGCATTTTATCTGAACATCTTCGGCTGTGTCGGATTTACGTTCTTTCGACTATGAATATGAGAGTGAGAAAGTAGAGAGTGCACCTGTGCTTGTGCATACTCTCGCACCTTATGTTCTGTCCTATGCAGATGGTCTCTGGTCGCTCAGAAGGTCCCCGCGGCAGATATTCGGTCTGGAGACATTAATACATGGTTAATTACATCATTATAATGCAAGCAAAAGTTGAAATTGTAAAAAAATATTTGTTTATATATAGATTTCAATTTATTTAATTTTCTAATGAAATATAAGCCTACGTAGTCATATTTCAGAGCATCGCTTACAGACGATTGCACACTACATATTTTGAGTGTTAACTCTTCTTGTTTTTCTTTTATTCTTTATTAGTTTGGCAGCACATTGACCAAGGGCTTAGTAGCGACAATGCGACCAGCGCAGCGTGTTCAAATACCGTCTGTTTGCCCAGAAATAATTGTTCTGACTCTCAGACTATGGGGTATTAGTAATACACGGGCTGTTTTTTTTTTTGAAATAAGGGTGTCACCATCAAGCTCGCAGTTGACCCAATGGTAAGTGGTCGCCCATAGACATCAAAATGTAGATACATTGACATCCCTGAGGACTAAAATTGAATGCCTCTGTTCTTTGCACTCACAATTCGAAACACAGCAGTATCAAGCTGCTATTTTACGCAGGTATTCTGTGAGCCCATGATCCTTCCCCGACTATACCGACCCATTCGTGCTACAACCATAATAAAGTTGCATCGTGGCTCTACCACGTATAAAACGTTGACTTCCGCAACTCTAAGACTAAGCGCGTATTTTGCTCGTATACTGCAAATCTGGATGCCACAAGTTCTTATAATATGTTACCAGTAATTAATATAGTAGTATAAACTTAATACATATTAATTATTAAAGCCTATAAATAAATTCATGTCAAACTTAATCTAATAATCAAAATTAATAACCATATTATGTAATAGATACATGAACTTGACAATCGCACACGTCCACAATTTGAACAGAGTGGAGATAACGCTGTTATCTTCAATGCTGGTTAGGAATTTATTTTTTTAACGTTTCGTATCACTTAATATTCCTCATTGTGCCCGTATCTAGACGTTGTGAAACTGGCTTAACGGATTTTTAGTCGAGTCTCATGTAAGGACTTCGCTTTTCGAATTCTGAGAGACATTCCTGTTTCGTAAAAATTTCGTCGACGTCACATAATTATACGATGCCCTGCGACCTGATTTGGCAGAACTTCTTTACTCTTTGAAAGTCCGCCCGGAAAATATCTGTTTTTATAGGAGAGGGGGCAAACGAGCATACGGCTCACCTGATAGTAAGTGATTACCGCCGCCCATGAACTACTGCAACACCAGGGAAATTGCAGATGCGTTGCCGACCTTTTAAAAGGGAGTAGGCACTTTTCTTGAAGGTCCCTAAGTCGTATCGGTCCGGAAAAATTTCTGGTGATAGTCGAAAACCAGCCCATTATCTATTTGTGGCACAAAAAATCAGAGCCTGCACTGGTGTTCCAGTCGGAAGGTTATAGAGAACCGGTATAATTACCGTTTTCCAGATATTCAATCTTAGTCATTAGAGGTGACAACGTATCTGTGACCTTCTTTATTCAAAGTTGGTTGCAGGTTTCCATGGTCTGCAGCAGCCAGTTTTATATAAAGAATCTTGTTTTGTAAGAATTGCGTCGATGTCAAATTATTGTAGGATGCTCAGAGACCAGATTTCGATTCCCGAAGTACAGTAGAACACCATATTGTTTATCATTTATTACAAGCTATCAAAGTTCCCGTAGCCGCAGTTCTTATTTCATGGTTGTGATTAGGAAGAAGCTGATGCCCACATACCGGTATGTTCCCTCTGTCATCACTAACATCCATGGGTAATAAATATTCTAATATCGCCAGTAGACGGTGAACATTGCATCGAAAACCACTTTACATTGTTAAATGCAGTGTGTGCTTATTTATTACGTTCTCTGCGGTGAAGGAAAATAAAATACATATAGAGAAAATAGTTTCTCATCTCACGGAAATATAAATTGATGAAAAGTATTTTGAGAAACAAATCTGTCACCTTGGAGGCCTTGGAGTACTATTTTCTGGTTTTTTTGTTTCTCACAACTGAAATATCTGATCCCGGTATTGGGACGTCAATATTAGGTTGTGACTAGTGATGCAACGAATACGAATATGTATAATTCATATTCGGCGAATACTAATCACGAATATTAAAAAGCCAATATTTTTGTACGCAACTCTAACTACTGGCAGACTTTGAAATCGCGCGTCGTCGACGCGTAAAAATGCGACGTTTGCATAGACCTTCGACCGCGACGACAGATACACAAAGGCTGGGGAGGTATTCCTTATTTTGACACACGAACAACTGAAAAATTCTCAACAAGCTAACAATATACCGAAACACGTTTTGTTTCAATATGTTGAAACTAGATAGGATTCAACATATCAGCTAGTCCTAGCTAACGGCTCTTAAGAGCCAAATTATTGATATTCTGGCCAATTTTGAAGAAACTACTAAAGAGCTATATTATCCCAAGCAACCCCAATAAGACGAAGTCTTAAATCTTGCCTCTGATCCATTGGCCTTTTATTTGGCAAGAAGATGTCCATTTTTCAAGACTGAAAAAACTCGCACAAAAATATTTTTCACTGAAACCGTGTACAGCTGCCTCGGGAAGAGTTTTTTCAACGGTTGGGAACATCTAGACTGACAAAAATCACCTAAAACCAGAAAATCTACAAATTTTATATTTTTTAAATAAAAATTTGCTATTTGTAAATTTTAATTATTAGAGAAATAGAACATCATCAAATAAATTAGTTTTTCAGTACCATTGCGAGATATGCGTATTCGTATTCTTATTCGCCGAATAGTAGGTTTGATATTCGTATTCGTAAAAGTAGTATTTGTTGCATCACTAGTTGTGACCCATAGACATTATTATCTATTCTAGATTAATAATCAGATGTAAATGCGTTGTCACCCCGAAGGAATGAGATAAGACCTGCTTACAAGTTATTACAAGCATCTCAATATTTTCTAATTATATATGGAAGCTTTCGATTCAATTGATAGCACAGAATCACAAAAACATGGGAGAAGACTTGCCAATAAAACACTTATCACGGACTATTAGGCACTGTACAGGACTCTGTAGTTTTCTGTTCTACATATAAACTAGAGCTCACCATTTGCTGCTATGTGGTGAATCTCTAGATAGTAAATAACGTAACACTATACTGTGTACTCAAGTCAAGCCGTGTCCCGTAAAAACTGCCTACATCATGGCAACATTAAGCTAATTAAACATGTAGAAATGTCTTTACAACTTCCTGGAGTGAAGACATTATAACGGCGTATGATTTGAACAATCACGGAATTTACTCAAAAACGTGTTTCTGAAAGCAATTTGTATACTAATTGTCTTATTTCTCGCCTGCATTGCAGTTGCGTTAAATATTGCTGAATTATTTTATTTGCGCTCATGTGTAAGTAAGTTCTGATTATTTAGTACAATTACGTACTAGATGTAAATTGTTGCAATGTATTGTAAAGTTAAAGAGAAAACACACTCACACAAAAACACGAGCGCCCACATGCGACACGCACGCATGCACGCACGCACGCACGCACACACACACACACACACACACACACACACACACACACACACACACACACACACACACA
>DWHP01000078.1:0-25805 GCA_018247895.1 Parnassius honrathi
GTTCTAGCTAATATTATATTATGTTAATATATTTTTATAATAATTATAAATTAACACATATGCACATAGTTATATTTATTTTAATTCTTATTCGAACTGTACCTAGAAATCACGGCGTAAACCTAGGCTTTTTTTGTTCTTCGTGATGCAGCATGGTTGTCACGTCACTTGAAGTGTAACTACGCTACTTTCTGTTTATCTCTCTTTAATGATCTGAGATTTGGACATACAATTAATGGTAGGTTGCAAACTATAATGGTAGATTGGTATTATCATATCTAATTGTATATCATATAATTTATTATCTACGTGACTCAGAATGACATTTCAAAAATAACTGATAAGTCTGAATCGAATCAAAATGTGAAGGCTAATTAACGTTATAAAAATTTTATAATAATAATCTCTGACCACCCAAGAAAGAAAGACGGAGAGATCCGTACATTTTAAGTGATTCAAGAACTAAGCCAAAACCATGCTCAACATTTTGTATGAACACTAGGACAACCAACAACATAGTTTGAGGTTTTAAGGGCTGATAATGGGAGAATGAAGAAAGATGTGTGCATATGTCTCCTCGTGTGTATGTGACAACGCTAGTGTATTTTAATTATTAATCGAGGGGAGAATGTACTCATAGGTGCCACAAAATGCACAAAGCACGGTCATGAGTAGGGTTGCCACCTTTTTTTTTGAACTAATATAGTATTTTTCCCAAAAAGGATCCAAAAATATAGTAAGTATTATTGAGTAATTCAGGAGAGAAAAAAATACACATTTATTTTTAATCTTTACGTATTTTTCCACATGTATTTATTACTGCTCTTTTAATACCTTTAAAATAATTATAGAAGTCTGAGCAATTTAGATTCATATTAAAATAAATTAACAATGAATTTTTAATTAAATCACATAATACATGCTCTATTTCTTTCTTCTTTGAATTTTACATTCATGACGGAAAAAATAATTTCCGTAATTACTTGTTCCAGACTTCCCACAGTTAATAATTGAATTAGGGAAAAAATATAGTATTTTTCGTACTATATTATTGTTCTATAATATATAGTACAAATGACTGACATAAGCACAATACTATATATCATAGTACGGGTGGCAACCCTAGTGATCGTCAATCCATCCAGCCGAGGGATTGTTCTATACTTCGCTTACTGATATGAGATAGTCACTCGATAAGCTTTCTTCCCCATCGATTGTTGGTTTTTCGAACTTTATTGTCACTACAGTCTACTGATCTGTTCCGTTTAGTCGGTTACTTTGGTTCTAATGCGGATATTCTTATTACAAAAATCTAACGAAACTGCGAAATTGGCTAACTCGTGAGCTCTACGAGCGACCTTGAGATTCCTCATACAGTGAAGAGAAGCAGTGAATGATCTTGTTTCACATCCATATATCATCACTGACAACACACAGGCAGTGGTAGTATTGTTTTCAGGTTTTAGTAGTAATTCAACTTAATGACATCTTGTGTTTACACTAATATTAGAAATTGAATTAAAAAAATATATATAACGGATTTAATTTACAGCACACATAGTCACAGGACATTAAACACCCCAGTCACCCCATGACCATAGGTGCTGTCGGAAATAGTGAGTCAAAATAAGTTAAAATAAACGTGATAAAATCCAGAAAATGAGTTTTATGTAAAGAAATTCAAATTACTTTAAACTCAGCGAGTAGTCGTGCTTGGCAGATTCACTGTTTCTGACGAGAAAGGCACCTTCATTGGCATCTCTCAGCAGGCTTTCCGCTTCCACACGCGACAACGTGCCGTGATACCACCTGCAAGGAACATTCATTCTAGATAAGTTATCTAGCAATTCCTCCAAAACTAAACATTCTAAAAATGTTTAATGCTTTAACCGCGGCTTCGCTCGCGTTACCATTGATTTTGTCAACCAATTTTGACTGCCGATCGATACAGAAATAGTTAAATAACTATTATTTTATATATTTCAGGTTATTTTGAAAAAAATAATATGAAAATCTTAATTATTTATCATCCAAAACATTTCTGCAAAGTTTAAAACATATCGGACGACCTTATAAAAAGTTTCATACAAAGTTTACGCCTCCCCTCACACCACCCCTATTAGTTTTCAGCGAAAGTAGCTGTAAAGGGAAAAAGTTTTATACGTGGTAGAGCCACGCATCAGCTATATTGTGGTTGTAGCACGAATGGGTCGACTCGACTGGGAAAGGACCACGCTCTCACAGAATATCAGCGTAAAATAGCAGTTTAATACTACAGTTTCGTATGGTGAGTGTAGAGATCCGGAGACCCTTTTTTACTGGGCTACTTACCCTTGTCGGTCAAGTGGCAACGATGCATCAATCAAATCTCGTGGCGGGGCGATTGGCCCCAAATTCAAGTGCAACCCTTTCGCGCTACTCGAACTGCCACTGCCACTTTCAAAGTTTAACGTCAGTTTTGGTCTATGTTTATTATCTGGAAAGGATAAGAAGATTACCTTTAACTTATAATTATTACACAAGATAACATAATAGCTAAAAAGTAATTCTAGTGTTACTTTTGCATGCGCTGCGTAGTGACGGCGTAAAAAAATTCACTACCACGTATCATCTGGAAAGCGCACACGAGGATATCTGCAACAGCGCCTTTCTAATAACAACTAGAATAAAAAAAATGGCGGTTACCAACTCGCCTATAGCGTGTCAACTATGGCAAATATCCTCCTATGGAGCAATTGAAGAAGTGGCTATCTTTGGCAGTGGACTTTTGATTGGGTGTAAGGAGTGGATAAATATATTTTTTTACCTTTAAGATAACTAAACAACATCTCCTAATGACCAAGGAGCAACTCGAGAAACTTACTCAAACACTTTCATTGAATGTCAAACAACTTTTTAGTTTAACACTTAGAGTAAGGTTAACTCAACTGGACGTTACAAATTGGCCGCATAATACACAGGAGATTTCCTCCGAAGCACTCAAGCAAATTAAATATTAGAAACCCTATTTAGCCTATATTTCGTGTGGGATAATCTGTCGAATACAATGGAAAACAAACAGAAAAAAAAGTGGTTTATTCGGAAAAGGGGCATAAAATTGACTGGACAGATAATATGTAACATGATATATACTTATGTCTCAATTTTATAGTCATGTCCATTACAAATTGTAGAGTTATTAGATGTGTATGCCTGTACACTGAATTTGGCGTTTTTTCAGTTAGGATCAGAAAGTTCTGAATACAAGAACATATAAGAAAATGTAACCTAAAATAATCTATTGTACGGAAAATCAATCTTTCAACTGGAATACAAAAAGAAACATAGAATACACAAAAAATAAAAAAGGCAATTACCTTGGTTTAAATCTTGTACGCTTTGGCTGGAAGAAGCGTTAGAGATGGCTTCACCAAAGTCGTTGTTCAGTTGCAAAGATTGGCCGCGCAATTTTCGACGCAGCTTCGGCATGTCGAACGGTAAAGTCCGCAGATCGATTTCAGCCTCAGCTCTGCGTCGTCTAAGCTTAGGCATGTCGAATGGAAGTTCCGATAGATCTACATCATCAATTTTTTTCTCTTCTTCAACGCTGCTACTGTTTTTGAAGTTGATGAAAGCATTACGTGAATCAACTCCCTCTCTTGAATGAATCGATATACCACTGTCGGAACCTTGTATTTCGGTGTCTCCGATTACAGAATGCCGAAACGAGAGGTTCAGTAAGTTCTTATTTTGTAGCGCGCGACGTTTTACTTTAGGAACTATTTCAACTGTAGTTTGTACAGTTGCGTTCCCCGTCTCTACATCCTCAGGTGACACTTTCTGCGAGTTATTGTTTTTATTATTGTCGGATGTTTCTGACCCCGGTTCTTGTGAAGATTTGTCCGATATAGGACTAAGGATGTGTAGTTTAGTCGGATGATGTCCAAACCCCGACAACTGCATGTGATGTAAGGATTTAGTGAACGGGACGTTTCCCGAATCTGAGCTATGAGAACTAAGGGAGGATGAATGTCGGCTTTCGGAACTACTACTACTCCGATCGCCCTCGCTGTTGCTGCTCCGCAACGATTCCATACTACCTCCACTACTGCTTGTAGCCATGCTCTCTGTACTGGAATATTTCCTACGCGGTCGGGCTACTGGTGGCCTTCCTTTAAACTCCATTATAGGGCCGACCCCCTTTGGCCCTGAGTACCGATTCAATTTTGTTCTGTCGGAATCGGAAGTGGGTCGACCCTTAATCTCTAAAAAAATACCGTCTTTTGATTGTGCCCTGTCATCATCATCCTCTTGTGATTCGCGACTGGAATCCCTCAATCGCTGCCCAATATCCAGTTCTGTTGATACTGATCCTTTAACATCGGCCATGCTGGCATCACTACTCGTCGGGGTATCACGCGCTCGTAACGACTTAACGGGCAACCTTAAATCCTTAAGTCTTGGATGCGCAAGTTGAGATTGAGGCAAATTAGGGGCACTCTTTATACTGTTCATTGCAGACCCGTCTTTTTGTTGAAATTTTGTCGGCAACGGAGCTGTCGACGGGGGTGAAGGCGTGTATCCACGTAAGGGTAACTGAGAAGTTGACACATTTCGACCCTCTTCTTCAATATGCACTTTTTCTAATTCCTCAGACAAAACGCTCGCATTGTTCTCATTCTCTTTTTTCTGACGTATTGTGGGTATCTTGGACCGACGAACACTGTCAGTTTTCATGGTCACCTTACGTCTACCTTTATAGTCTGGCTCACTGCGCTCGACCGCTTCGAAAGCGGACAATGCGGATGAAATAACTTTACGTTCCTCGGCCTGCAATAGAGCCGGGTGATTGCTAACGCGATCGAAATCGTCCAGGTCATCGTCGGAGCGTGCTACTTTGCAATCGAAAGCCGTCTCGTATATCTGTCGGGTTGTCATCTCTTGAGGCCAGCGTGGCAGAGGCGCTGGCACGTAGAACACGCTTCGTGAGGCCGAGTGCTCGTCTACATTTTCGGACGCGGCGCAAATGCAGCCGGCCGCGTCACGCCCGCGCCGCCGCGGTGGCATCCACGCGCTCTCCCCGGACGAAGACGACGAGCGCTCTAGCTCACGGAACCCATCCTCGGCCACGGAAAACCGCTTGGGTAAATTAGGCCGAGGAGCCACGTGCGGTGCGTCTAAGCTGGCCGACTTCCTGTAACGAGATCCTCGCGATGACGCGGTCGTGGTGGGCGCCGATGGGGCCGGGGGAGGAGGTGCTGTTTTGAAAAGATCTCCGTAATAATATGGGCTGGGATTCCTGCGCGGCGCGTTTGCGTATCGCGGGTCTGATCGACCGCTGTCTGGGGAATGCAAAGACGGCGCGGTGGCGAATGGATCGAAATCTCCGAATTCCTCTTCTTCTCCGTCTGTTGATGAGGATGGGTCGCCGGAGGACGATTCTAAAAAGAAAGAGAGGATTTTATACAATCGAGCAAGCTTTAAAATAAAAAATTTCGTATCAATAATAACACGACAAAATTTAAAGGGAGGAATTTAATGCTTGTTTCGACAAGGTTGGGCCTTAGGCATCTCCGAACCGTCTCAAGTGATGTTCTTTAAACGAGCGTCTGGATTGTACTTTTGCCGGCTTTATATTTAATAACAAAAATCTTTAATATTTTTTTTCTAACTTTTCCTTTGTTTGTTAGTATAAAAATAATTTTGTATATTTTGATAGATTTTAGGTAATTTGTTCATAACTGTTTGCACAAATAATCTGTGTGACTATTTCCTGTTTGACAATGATTAAAATTACATTAAGTAAAGACTATGTCCATCAATAGACTGCCCCAGACTGATGATGACGATAGAACATTGTGCTACTACAGCAGTGCCTCTGTAATCCGAACCCCCGATAATCCGAACGCTACTATAATTCGAACGACCACCTGCTCTGTTTCACATAATATGACAGTGCCGATCGTAAGAATATCTGCAGTCGATTGATGAAAATTTCACTGTTTTATACATGCCGCCTAGCTGTACAGCCTTAATTCAACGAATGAGACAAAAATTATAAGTTTTTCAGAATGCACATGATCGGAAATTATTAACATCATGACAGATCTGATGAAGCTGTATTTTCTCTGGCTTAATGTTGGCAACAAGTGTCCTCGAATCTGCTCAAAATATTTAGAAAACCTCTTTGGATATTGTTATTTAATTAACTTCTGGCCGCGATCTGGGTGACTTTGGCCCTGAAGAAGATATAATATCTATATACTATAATTCAAATGCCTCATTAATCCGAACAGGGTATAGATTTTGGGTGATTGGATTATCGAGACCCTACTATAGTATAGTGATTTAAAAGGTTTTTATGAAATCGAACTGACACACGAACTTACGATTCACCTTATAGTAAATGGCTCCTGCAGTTTATGGACACCTGCACCTAAATTCCAAACAAATAAGGCATAGTGATGCGTGGTCATCTCTGAGGATTCAGATGGAGTACCCATAGTCTGTAATTAGACAAGCACACTTTTCTTCTCTTTCTAACCTTCAGATCGAACATAGAATTGCAAGAACTGTTTTTTGGCAAGAGAAAGATGTAAAACGATGGTACATACTTAGACAAACTCTTAGGCAGTAAAAAATCCAACCACACACTACAATTCTAAATATCGTTCCTTTTTTTAATATTACGTTTTGACTAAAGCAGCTAATTTGATAAAATGCGGATCTTTACCGCACTATGCAAATGAATGCATTAATTCCCCTTTAAACTCGCACACACATTGATAATGTTGTTTCAAAGGCGTATAGAAATACCCTAATGAGAATTTCTAGCCTCACGCAACAAAGGCGTCCTTCTGAATGCATGTTGAACATAAGTCTGGTTATAAGCCCTCCAGCCGCGACAAATATCTACAATCGTGAGGCATTTTTCGTTGTTTTTAAGAGTAATTCTTTGATATTTTATTTCTAATTTATAGCGTTTTTAAATTATTTCCTTTGTAGCTCAGAGGCTGGTAAATTTCACAGTGCAAGAGCAACTCGCGCTCGATACCCGTCGACACCTACGAAAGTAGTGAGTGTTGATTTACCACTTGCCAATTTACGCTGTGGTGAAGAAAAACATCGTGAGGAAACTTAAATTACTGAAAACTATAATATTTCGTGAACACGTAAAGCCCGCCAACACTCACTAACAAAAGGAGCCAAAGACTACTTAGTCTCTGCCAATATCTAATATGTGCCCAGCATTAAGGGGATATAGTAAGTCAGCTCAAATTATAATTTCGCCTCCACTTCCCCGCGCGTCGTACGCTATGTACCGATATGTTTGTCACTATCACTAATACTGTAAGTAGATAGGTCGTTAGATACTTATTTCATTAGGTTTATTATATTTATGCCTGTTTCTTAACGCCATACCAGTCGCTTCTTATTTTTATTACGGTTATTTCCCATTTTAATTTTACGTCGTCCTGTTGTGTAATGTGAATTTTGATCGTAAGCAACACAACTTCCCCCTTCAAAAGCCGAAGCGAGACTGACCGGGCGGCAGGAATCAAGCTTCAAGACGCCGATAGTTTAAGTAATTCCTTTTTACAGTGAAAATAATGGTATTCTAAATAAAGTAAATAACATAAGCACTGCTTTATAGTTCAGTTAGTATGCAAAGTTTCATGATCGTATTTAAAGTATTTTATGAATAACAGCGGTTTGTTATTTAGTTTGTAGGTATAACTTTGGATTTTTTTCCTATCGAGAAAATTTTACGGAATCGTGTTTTCGTCTAACATAGTCCTTAACATTAATTCTCAACATTACCGTATATTTTATTTTCTTGAAAATTGTATTATAAAAAGATACTTATAAATATAAAGGTATTTACTACATACGCCATATAATACGTGCATAATCTATTTAACCAGAATAGCACTCGTGAAGCAAATCGACTATTTGCGATGCGAAGGGAGAATCTAAGTGATGTCGTTAGGTGACGTAATTACTTTTCCGCGTGGATGACCAGATTCGTGACGCGAGTTGAATTTGTTAAATCATTGCAATCTACGTGGAGAATGCCTTTTCAAAACGTGTCGGTACTTGAAACTTACTGTAAATCGATTGGAAAATGAGAATAACTTTAAAAGCACACGTTTTTAAAAAAAAATGTTTGTGTAAACGAGCGGACAGTCCACCTGATGGTAAGTGTATACTGTTTTCTATTGACACCTCAAATATACCACTAAAATCTTTTTGTAATAAATAATTTATTTGACCGTCAAAAGAGGAAGGGAGATTAGTGATTAATCTAAATTATAAATCAGATGGACGCAAACACACACAACATGTCGCAACTTATAAACAACAAACCAACGTACACTTCCTCTTCCGTTAGGGAAAAACTAATAAGACAAACGTATATAGACAAGGGTTCCTGAACTGTTATTGGCAAATACAATGTTTTTTATCAATCACTTTAAGCGAAAAGCTGTTACTTAACTTAAATACGAAAAAACGTAACTGCAAACGTAGTATGCAATCACTAGCCTGTATTTATTACAGCAGAGACATTTTTTCCAGTCTAGACGGGCGAACAAACGGAAAAGCCTGATTAAAACTTACCATTGTTGCCTCACTGCTACTGCAGCTTTTATTAGCTCCAACGGCCTAATTGCGGAAAGCCAATCGGCCTCTGTGCCATCCATCCATGTATTAAGCTCTTTTGCCTGTCCGATATCTTTTTCTAATAACGATATTTTTTATTATTCGAGTCAATAATCATTCTAGCAATTTAACATATATATAGAGGAAAATACAGTGTTAATCCCTTTGAAACGAAACTGAAGAAATCACGTGTTTCTTTCGTTAAATATATTGAGTTGAAGTTTATAAAAATTACAGTGTATTGGCTCAATTACATTTTTTTTCTATAAACTGTATAGTTTCTTAATTTGGCTTGACGTTATTATGTGGTAGAGCCACGCTGCAGCTATATATTATGGTTGTAGCACGAATGAGTCGGCTCGACGGGGGAAAGACTACTCTCTCACAGAATACCAGCGTAAAATAGCAACATAGTGCTGCTGTGTTCTTTGCACTCACTATACGAATATAGTAAGTGTAGAGAACCGGAGACCCTTTTTACTGGAAATGAGGCATTCTATCTTAGTCCTCAAGGGTGACAATGCATCCGCGTTTTGATCCTTAAACGAGGATAAATGTAGATGTCTATGGGCCTCAGACTATGTGCTCGTTTGTCACACTTATTCTACAAAAAAAGTTGCTAAGCCAATACTTGGTATATATTTTTTACAATAAAAACTTCTTGGATAATGTGAAGCTGAGGAAGAGATGATAAATATATATTGATGCCAAGGACATAGATATATAAACAAAGCCGTAATGTTTCGCTGTAGAGGATAACTATTACATAACAGTGTTTTTGTATATAGGTAATAATGTAGTATAAGTATAATGTAATGTAATGTAAAGTAAGGACCAATACAACATTATGATTTGCTATACGTGCCTTTTTTAACACATTCTGACTCTTCACAAGAGTGTAGGGCCCCATTTACCCTATTTCCTGCGTTTACTCGTCGTTCTATATATCCTTATCATATCTCCCATCCTCGCTAAATACGCATCCCAAACATACAAAGTATAATTCAACTACTTGCTCTATCATATCATAATAATTAGTATATAATATAAACTATAGATATAAACGAGCGGAGTCACCTGCTTCAGGCGTTATTTGCTTAAACGAAGACTCCGGACACTAATGATTGTAAACTAAATCTTTTTATTGAAATAAACTTTACTATAATAAAATTTAAAAACATCTAAATTGATCCTTAATTAAAAATCCAAATGCAGATGTGTTGTCACAACTAAGGACTAAATTAAAATGTATTATAACCAGTAAAAAGGGGTCTCCAGTTCTCTACACTCCAATACGAAACACAGCAACTTTCCACTGTCTCACGCTAGTATTCTGTGTGAGCGTGATTCTTCCCGGTCGAGCCGACCCATTCGTGCTCCATTAATACATAGTGCAGATGCAGCGTGGCTGTACTACGTTTGAAAAAATATATTAAAATAAACCTCCCTCTTCCTACTCTCACCACGCTTACGTACGCCATAGCCAAAATCTTTTTAGTTTCTTGCCAGCCCATGTACTTATATTAAACCAGTAAAATTAAAAGAGCCGACACAGACAAAGTTAAACTAATTGGAACTTAAACTTGTTTAACGCTACAACTTATTTAAGACAAAGAATAACTGCTACTAATTAGAAGCTGTTGGTTAAGTTCCTTTTCTTAATTTTTTCTTTGTCTACTTATTAGGTTTACGTAAATACTATACCACAGAATAAATAGTAGTTCACTATACGTCGAATAAAACAATTTTGAGGACTTGTCGCGTTTTATTTACACGTTTTTAATTACCGACGTTTCGGGAATTGACAGTTATGATTTTGATGGGTAAGGGAGAGGTTACCAAGTACAACAATATAATAATACAATAAATAATGCTAATAGCACACTAGTTCTAGCGTTCGTGTAATTTATAAATGCTTAGACGATAAGGATGTGAGGAAAGGCATTATTACGGAAAATATAGGTGTTTAAATTTAATCCAACAAGTAAAGTAAAGTAAAGATACAGCCTATACGTCCCACTGCTGGGCACAGGCCCCCGCTCATTTCTGAGAGGGTTTAGGGCAAGGAATTGTCCGCCACGCTGCCCCAATGCGTGCTGGCGAACTTCACATGTCTTCGAAATATATTTTTTTTATTTCTCAGGTTTTCTCACGATGTTTTCCTTCACCGCCGAGCACATGGTAAATCAGCACTTAAAATTGCAATCAACAATTTCATTGGTGCCGGCGGGGATCGAACCCGGGTTACTCGCGTTCTGTTATATTTACAGCGAGTGTTAACCAACTGAGCTACCACGGCTCTTAGTCTTATTTTTAGTCAGAGTATAATTAACTAACGGTTGAAAATGAACCCAGATAACTTCTATATATAATTCCAATGTTATTTGTTGGGTACGAAATTTACCGAATGTTGGCCGCTTAATATTTTATTGTACCGGCAACATAGATTCCATCCCCTCCGGCACCAATGAACTTGTTAATTGCAATTTCTTCAAAAAATCAAAATGCGTTGTCATTCCTGACAACTAAGATTGTCCGCCTCGTTACCGGTACATATATACCATACATAACACCATCTATACCATACATAATACCATCGTAAAATAGCAGCATTAAGCTGCTATTTTACGATGGTATTCTGCGAGAGCGTGATCCTTCCTCGGTCGAGCTGACCCATTCGTTCTAAAACCATAATATACGAGAAGCTCGGCATGGCTCCTCCACGTATAGCCGACGCATTTTAGCTACAACCGTAACATAGCTGCAGCATGGCTCTACTACGTATAAAAGCATCTACTATAAAAGTTCCCACAATAAAAGTACCTACTATAAAAGTTCCCACTATAAAAATTACCTACTGTAAAAGATTCCACAATAAAGGGATTCACTATAAAAGTACCCACTATAAAAGTTACCAAGAAGTGACTGTAATTGAACGGATTATTTTGTTTCAATAGATACGGCCTTCTCGGCGCATCCGGTTGCGGGAAGACCACGCTGCTCTCATGTATCGTGGGCCGGCGGAAACTGAACAGCGGAGAGATATGGGTGCTCGGGGGCAAGCCGGGAACGAAAGGTAAGTTCACAAATACTAAAAAGTCAGTAAAAGTGAACGGCAGAGTCGGCAAGGAACTCCATAGACGAAATTTTATCGACAAAATTAGCGATATGTTGAAGATGAGCCAGATTGAGAGTACACTTAACCGACGAGCGTATGCGTATGTGGAGGCGAGACGGGTATGTCAGAATCAGGCCATATAAAATTCCGTAGTCTGGGCCTGCCCTCTCGGTGACAGGCGTGAGTGTTTATATTATTATGTTATGTAAAAAGTCACTTTTATCGTTATCATAAAGAGCCGTGGTTGGCGGGTAGAATGCTCGTTGTAAACTTTACAGTATCGGCACCAACGAAAAACTATTTATTGCAATTTAAAGTACCGATTTACTACGTGCTCGGTTGTGAAGGCAAACAACATATTAAAAACATGCAGAATTATGTTTTAAGAATAAAAATATCTATTTCGAAGACATTTTAAGACCTCGAACACGCAGTGGAGCAGTGCGACGAAGTGCTCCATAATCCATTGAGATAAGGTCTCACTGGGTTTCGTATTGATCCTAAGTCCAACATGTTTTCTGAACTTATGTAAATACTAACATCACTATCAACCAACGTAACGTAACGTAATAATTTACTTAGTATTAATTGTAAAAGTTCCGCTGGGTTTCTGGCTAATCCTGTCTAGGACAAAAGTATTTATGGTATGAGTTCTATATTAAACTAAAAAAACACTTTCAATGTGACTATTAATTATAATGTCAGAACCAAAATATTTCAAAAACTAATTAAACTTCACCATCGCTTAAAATGAGTCCCAATTGCGGTAGAATTTATGAAGAGAAACGATTCTTCATTGAAACAGTAAAGTAAAGTAACAGCCTATATACGTCCTACTGCTGGGCTCAGGCCTCCCCTCATTTCTGAGAGGGTTTTAGGGCAAGGAAAGGTCCGCCGCGCTGCCCCAATGCGTGTTGGCGAACTTCACATGTCTTCGAAATATTTTTTTCTTATTTCTCAGACATGCAGGTCTCCTCACGATGTTTTCCTTCTGCTCTCACGGCGTAATATGGGGCAATGGATGATCTGACGCTATCGCTACCCGACTCAGTAAATATAAGTGAAGTATGAGCACCCATCAGAATTTAAAAGATAAAATTTTGGATTTAATTCAACTATTCAGACGACAAAATAGGCACAGTCGATATTATTACTGGGATAAACAACAATTAGTCATTGTTAATATCAGTTTGCCAGTTGTCAGGGTGTTATGTTGAAAAAAATGTCGCGCCCCCTAAAGTCATTTCGGCAAATGGTGGGCCACACCCCAAGAGAATTGAAACTGTGTTATTAATAATACTTTGTGTTTGTACTAATGCTATTTAATAATTTGTATTTGTTTGATCATTCTAAATATGGCTGTGGATTCCATAATCATTACAAATAGATAAAATACTGTACCATTAATTTATTTTGTTTCCTCAAAAATACTGAACATAGCATTTACATTAATTTGGTTATTTTCATCGTAATTTACCGTGACCGTTACCGTGACAGCGCATAAAAATACACTGCTAAACGTAGGCCTCCCCCATAGATTGCCTCATAGGGGGGATATTTGCCATAGTTGTCATTCTTGGCAAGCGGGTTGGCAACCGCAGTTTTTTATTTTTAGTTGTTAATTAGGAAACCGCTGCTCCACCTCTGATTGTTTCGTTGTGTTGTCTTTTACGACACCCACGGGATGATATGGGGTAGTGGATATTCTTACGATACCACTACACGATCGTAATTTGCCATAAGCTGAATTAACGTCGTAGTTGTGGTAAAACGTTGGCACGAGTGTTACTTTGACCTTTGCACGAGACAACTGTTTGTATGACGTACAAATAACTAATCCGGATCTAGGCAAGTTCTAGTATTTATATATATATATATACATATGTTTTCTTTAACTTATTATTAGTCAGTGCTCGACTCCAATCTCACCATAATTCATAATATCATTAAGATGGCAAATCGCAATGTCTTAGCGTAACAAAACCTATTCCACGCTTGCCTTGAAGACACCGAGATTGTTATTCGGATGTTAGTTTCATTCATCAAATGAACGACGTCGAAACGATAGGTACCTGATCTCACTAATTTCAAATATATAATTAGATGGCGAAAGTGAGAAATTTTGACAAACTTCAACCAGAAAAATAACTACCTACCAGTATATTATTCAGCCAATTGTACTCTCACGCCCACTCAACTAGCACGCGTTTCTTTATTGCTAAATGCTTTTTTTTTGAGGATAGATGCAGATGTCTATGGGCCGCAGCATCCACTTCACATCAGGCCGACTGCTTGCTCGTTTGTCACTCTTATCCATAAAAAACACAGTTGAATATAGACAGTGGTGATATAATGTAAATTAAACGAATTTCGTTTAATTTTCCGGTGGTTTGTACGCATAAAATGTTTTTTGCTTCACAAACCTGTAAAAAATGGGAACTGAACTGTGTCTGCGCGCGTGACTATAGAAGATATATAGAAAGATTATAGAAAGGAGCACGGTTGTCCTGGAAAGTTTAGTTCTCGTCTAAAAATTTGGTAAATTCAACAGAGATACAGAAGCTCCTACGCTGCCTAGAAGTTCTTCAATTGGATGGAGTCTGTGATCCGTAGGGCCGGACTTAGTCAAGTGTTGGTTGCGACCTACGATCATGCGTGTGTGCTGCTGTGGAACGTATGTAAGCGTAGTTACTATATGCATGTTCTTTTTACTTTTTAACTAACATATATAATTCTGAGAAATGTGTAGATACTTCATAATCAATTGTATCTCCTAACTTACTAATTACGGTCCCAGACATACAAAGAATGATAGACGAAGCGCTGCGTACATTTTAATTGACGCAAAAACCAAGCCAAAACCACGCTTAACTTATTGTAAGAGCACACAATCGCGTACACATTTACATTTAAAATCATTTACCACCAACATGGTTTTAGGTGTGTGTGTGCGTCCAGCTGTGAACTTTTACGAGCTGATAAAGAAAATTGAGTGCGTGAGTGTGTGAACAAGTTGAGCATGATTTCGGCGTCACTGAAGTGCGCAGTTCTCAGTCATCTTCTTTGTTAGGTTGAGACTACAACATAGACAGCGTTTATCGTATTCATTACTACATATCTATACGCATGCAAAAAGTTTCGGAGATAAATGTTTTTCTTGAACCAATATGTCGCTCTTTCTGAACTGTAATTAATCGTTTTCAATATTATTTCTTGAAAATACTATTATTTATACTGTGGTATTATGCAGAATATATGATTGCAAAATATACAGTTATAATTTTATTACCTAGTTATTTTACAACCCTTTAATTGGGCTTATAAATTTAAATGTTTAATTATTAAATTAAGTTTGTTGTTACTGGAGAGTCAGCTATCAGATAATATTATCAGCAAATTTGTAACCTGGTCATCACGGACAGCGATATTTTTCCCGACCGCAGAACACTATATTACTCCTAGATTTTGTCAAGTTTGTCAAATGCACATAGTAATACCAATATAAGGCACGAAACACTAATTTGAAAAATTAGTATTTCGTGCCTTCAACGGCCCCTCACTTAGGGTGTTAACTCACAATCGATAGATCGTCGATCAACGGCATCGATCTTTCTATTACTACGTACACTGATCACTGAACAATCGGTGGTGGAATGCATTGGTCGACGTCGATCGAAATGCATGGTTATTCGAGAACCATGCTCGTTTGCCTCCTCTAATCTCAATCTAAGATACTTAGACTTGCGATGGGCCTATGAGATGTGACGTGGAGATTGAGGCAAATTCTCTCAAAAACGGGAGAGCGAACGGTTTCGCGTCTTTATTCACCAACATGGAAAAAGAAAGAAAAATAAAACAAAATAAAAAAGAACAACATATTTTGATTATCACTTTCCGCATAAACGTAAAACTGATAGAATTATCTTTATCATCGACGTTACAGGCCATCTCAATTCAACTAAACATGGCCTAGGTATATATCAGTTGGTCATTATGTCCTCCAAAGACTGACACCAGTCTGATTTAGTTCCGATGCTCCTAGGCTAACTATGGGTATGCCCCCCCCCCCAAACCGGCATTTTCTGTCTGTGCCTGCCAAGCCCACGATTTATAATAGATTTTTATATTTTACTAGCTTTCCACCCCGCGGTATTGCCCACATTTAATCAAATTTTCCTGATAGTATTGTCGACCATAAACAACTGCAACACCAGGGAAATTTCAGGAGAGTTGCCGACCTTATTAAAAGGAGTAATCTCGTTTCTTGAAGGTCTCTAATTCGTATCGGTCCGGAACAGTCGCCGGTGATACATGATTCCAGAAAGAAGTCTTGCGAGGAAGAAAACTCCTATTAAATCTCCTAGTTATGGTGGACTACCAAGCATGCAGATGCTGTGTATGGTACCGTGAGTTTTGTCTCGATATGCGATGATATGATATGAAGTACTCCTCGTTTGATAGAAAATGCTATGGAATGCAAAATCTCTTCAAATCGCCAGTGAATCGAGCCAAACAGAAAGAACCCGGTCGTCAACGATTCGGCCACTCCTCGCTGGATGCAAAAGAGGTTGACACTGGGTTGCCCCGGTCCAGAAATGAGATCGGTACTCCATGTGAGGGCGAACTTGTAAAGTCGTAAACGGTGTGCCCGCATGAAATAATGCTAAAGCGGGACGCTTTGCCGAGCATGTCAAGTTTTTTACGGGCAAATTTAGCTTTCCCTTCCAAATGACCGCGGCACAGTACATCATTCGATATCGGCATTACCAGTGTTAGGTAGGTACAACCAGTAACAGCAACGTATAATTGAATTACATAAGAAACAGCGTAGGTGATAGCACGCGGCCTTGTGGAACACTAGAATTAATAGTCGAAGAAAACTAAAGATCCAATTGCACAATTTCTTGGGAACTCCATAAAAGGGAAACTTCTAAAGAAGCGCTTTGTGCCAAAATCCATCGAAAGCCTTCGTTATATCCAAAGTTAAGACCAAGGTAATGCTCTTGGATTCTACTGCTTCCGCTCATCTATGAGTCAGGTAAATTAGAAGATTAGAACAAGAATCAGCTGATTTTGGTCCTCAAGGTATCTTATAAGCTTGCAGTTATATCATAGTTATAGCATAATCTATTCCATTACTTTGGACAACATGAAGGCGATGGTGATAAGCCTGTAGTTGGACGGGTCTAAGCGGTCGCCTTTTTAGGGATCGGGTACGCCAAAGCTGTCTTCGATAAGTTCAGAATTGCGCCTAGGGATTAGGAGTACCGAATAACGCGTTAGAACTGGTGCATAATCCGGAACTTCAACTCAATAGGAGCGCCTCCATCGGGCCCACTCGATCTATTGACGTTCAGGGTGAGAAGTGCTTTGCAGTGAAACTGCACATCTATCATGGGGCAATCATACCGCGGGATAGTTATTTATTTATATATGTAAGGTGGATGATGGTATACACCCCCCGTCTTAGAAAAGTACTTTCAATATGTCTCGTCTCGAGTCAATCACCTTGTAAAACAAAGTTTCATAAAACTGTAACACGCTATTTCGCCTCTTACCGTTACCTTTACATCCAGTTAAGTCCGCTGCTGAACATAGACCTCTCCCGAAGATTGCCACATAGAGGGGATATTTGCCAGCTTGGCAAGCGGGTCAGCAAACGCAGTTCATTTTTATTATTATTAGGAAGACGTTGCTGCCTATCCCCTGATTTATTTTCCTCTGTCGCCTATTGACACATTGGATATTCTTACAGCGTCACTACACGGTAACTTTCCTCTTACTAAGGGTCGGATTTTCCAAAATTATTTCTTAGTGGATGCCTACGTTATAAAAAGCAGATACTCTCCAATTTTCTTTTTAAAGAATTTAGTTTAGTTCAAATAGGGCACTAAATTCTTTTTTGCCCCAGGGCCCTTGGTTAAATAGCTACGTCACGGAGAAAGTACACCTAAAAAACCGACTTTCTCCTCTGCGACCACGGCCAGTGAGTCGTTCTTCCTATGCAGACATGGAACAGATGACTGACGGAAGTTCCCTTGGACAGCCTCAGCTAAACACCTTTTAATTAGAGGTAGAGAAGTGAGCTTGAGCTGTTTAAAATATTTGAATTCAAATTGATTCACATTTTTTTTAATAATTAAAATTAAAGGGAATAAATCTCTAAAATTAGAATTTATTCATGTTAATTTAGGGAATCATTAATTTAACGTAAAATAAAATTCAAAACGTATAAGATCTGTCTTTTATTAGACTCGTAACAAAAACTGCGAGATTGTTCTAATACATTGTACAGAATCACACAATCGTTTTACATTGAGACAATGTGTGCAATCATTGCTTGTAACATCAGTCAAAAACCGGGCGCACGGCGGATCTGAAAGGAAGAGCCATACGCAGGCGTTCCCCTCCGTCAAATTATGTCCACACGGCCCTATGCGTACAGTATTACTAGTTGCAGCAAACAGATATCAATAGAATTTAATCAACATCGACAATTTTATCAATAAACATCGCAATTTAACCGACTAATATAAACATGTCTTACCAACTACATGTCTTTCTAAAACCCTACAAGTCTTACCAAACTCTTAGAAATAAAATAGTGAGGTGATCTCTTCTTTTATAACAAATAACCTAGAAATTAACCTTATAAGTAATTACAATTTAAAATATGTGTAGTATAATCATAAACGCACAACTGGAAGAACCAAACAAATTGAGCTTATAGAATATGACCAAAACGTACATGGCACACAGTGACTGATGAGAGCGAACTTCAAAGATAACAGAAAATACTGTATTTTAATAGCCCTCTTGGCTATCGAGAGCCACAAGTGTTGCAATATTGTCGTCGGCGCTTCAGTGACATCATATACAATTTAACCAAAGACTCCACACACAACTTAACCATTTGCAGTTATCTAAATGCAATGCGTCTTGTTACCGGTTTCTATAAATAAATAAACCTAAATTTTTACGTTGTTATCAGTTGTTAGTGCAACGTGTACAAAGTGACAATCTCATGAGGCAACTTACGTCCACTTAGAATGGTAAATGGATGATGTGCCTGGAGACAACTACAGCTATCCTCGATTAAGAACCAACGTGCAAATGCATCATCACTCTTTAGGACTCCGACGGAATGCCTCGTAACTATTAAAAATGCTGAAACCATTTTCCAACACCTAAAGGTGAAACGATAAAGTTGCGATATCGTATATTAATTGCTTTTAACCGCATTATTCCGCGTAAAATCTAAACAAAAAAAAATACCTGCAAATCTATCAAAGGTGGTCGTAGTAGTTCGGCATGTAGTTTAATTATTGAAAAAACACTTTCATATGGGAAAATATTTAAAAAAACATTGAGCATCCATTAACTCATATAAAAAAGGTCTTACCTTAAACACGGTGTATAAAGTAGAAGTAAAAAAAATGTTAAAAATCGATTTTGCATCAAAACTTTAAGGAATTTTAACACGCTTTTATTAGCTTCGCGTGTATTTATCTATGCGACGGAATCTATTAATATAATTTTCACCAACTTGTAGACGGCCAGATTGACGTGAAAATTTGCACTGTTCGAATCTTGCAATTTTACTGTATCAAGAACCGATGACAATAAAATAACCTAATAACTTTATCCTGGTATACCGATCAGAAACACCTGTATAAGAAAATTATCAGGATTATTACAGCTCGTGATCAATGCGTGTTGTTTAAGTTTTTAAAATCTTTATATTATTTCGTATAAAATTGCAAACCAAAAAATTTGGTTCGAATCTTTTTATCTGTTATAGTTTATGAGGACACTCATTAAAAACCATTTTACAATACAAAGTTTTACGATTACATACAGTTTTACGATTTAAAAATAATTCTCTATGTTTTTGCATAATATAAAGGCAAAATCACTCCTGGTATTGCTATCTGTCTGACTATTTTAGAATAGCCCGGACAGACAAGCAAGAACTAAAAATGATTTTACATACCTTAATAACATACCAATAACTTAATAAAATAACACGTATAAAAGTGACGATGCATTTTGCAAAATAGAAATGGTTTTCTTCATATATAAGAGGGGCAAACGAGCACGCAGCCCACCTGATGGTGACTACTGCCGCCCATGAACAACTGCAACACCAGGGGAATTGCAGATGCGCTGCCAGCCTTTAAAAGAGGTAGGCTCTTTCTAGAAAGTCCCTAAATCGTATCGGGTAGGACAAACCGTAGGTGGTAGCAATCATACAGATGGTATATAGATGGTATCACGATGTGCGATGGTGAAATTAAGTGGCTGGAATTAATCCGAACAATTCCTCGGAGCGCTCCCAGTGGTAGATGCGATAGAATACACAAAAAGATAATAACGAAAACGTTGAATAAAACTATCATTTACGGATTTTATCGCGTTTAATTACCACTTTAACTTATTTTTATTATCCCGACGTTTCGGGTTTTAATTCTTGGTCCGATTTACGCAAAAGTTAAAAAGTTTAACTTTTGCGTAAATCGGATCGGATAATAAAAATAAGTTAGTGTTAATTAAACGCGATAAAATCTGTAAATAATATTTTCATTCAATGTGTAGTGTTCGCGTAAATTTAAGAAATCATTATGAAAACGTAACATTTTCTAAAAAATAAGAAATGGTATCGGACATAATGCCACGTATTTTTTGACATAACGTATACCATGGAATACTTGAAATATGAATAACAGTTAAAATTATATAAATTTTCCAAACAAATGTAATGAATAAGTAATCTTACAACTTAAGTTTTGTAACTACGTATGTAGCTAACTTGAGGCATTAATACACTTATGTCAAATACTTAAATACTAAAGTTCAATAACGACCCCCATAATGATATCTTTAACTAGCCAAGGTCGAAAATGTTAAGACATCAGTATATTATAATTTATGGTAATTAAGTATGTTTACAGATATTATAGTTCATATTTAATATCACTTATTATACTATAATTATACTTTTAAGTATCACATAGAATAAACTCAAATTCGTAGTGATTGCAAGTGGTCAATTCCACTACATGTATACAACAAAGGTGGTTACAGGTCACCCCTGGGAACCAAGATAAAATGCTTGCAAAGCTTGTAATTAGTACCGACTTTCGAACCATTATTTAAACCTCTTACGAAAACAGAGAGGTGTTAAAAGTTTGTACTGTGTATATATTAGAGATGGGCCGAATATTCGTTTCATATTCGGTATTCAGCATATTCAGCAGCTTTACCGAATATTCGGCTAAATCACCGAACAATCGTTTAAGTGGTACTCAGTGTCCACTGTATTGAAATGTATGAATTAAGTAACGCCGTATCTTTCATAATTTTACTGTTGACAGTATATTTTATTGATGGGCTAATTCTATTTGAAATGTTATGTTTTTGAGGCACTGTAGATTTATTTCAAATTAAAAAGCTTGATAAAATATTTCTGGAATCAAACAAAGAAACATTACATTACATAAGTACATTTCACTTTACTTTGGTCGTCAGTTTCTCTAAAATAGGTCCAAATATATCACCTGCCACTCATTTTTATCATATGTTTATCAATTTTAACTGAGAATAACACAACGAAATACTTTTTTTCTCACCAAAATAATCAAAACATAAGCACGTGCCAGCAATTTTCTCAGTACTAGATGATGTAATAACATGTCAGATGTGGCGGGGGAGCGAGGCGCAGGGTCCGGCGCTAATCCCGCGCGCTTTTCGGCAACAAGTTTCGACAAAATTGGTTAGATACCAAGGTGATCCTGTCAAAAAATATTCGGCCGAATATTCGCTTCGGTGAAATCCACATTCGGCCCATCTCTATATATGAATACGTGTATCATCTGTGTGTGATGGATGACCCGATTTGGATTGTTTTTATTTTATTTTATTTAAAAGGTGTCTTAATCGAGTGTTTTAAGCTATGATTCAACGAAATCTGTTCAGCTGATTGAAGATAACCAGCTCTTTTTGTTTCAGGGGTTTATAAAATTTTGAATTTAAATTACTAGCATAATACGACAGTGGGTGCACTATTACGTTTGCGGCAGTAATAAGAAAAAAAAATCACCTTGAAATAAAATTCGATGAGTATTTCAATCAAATAAAATGCTAAAAATAGATAAAAATAAAGGTATTATTACGATTGATACAAAAGCTAAAAAGGGGAAAGTGTTCTTTTTATTCAAATCTTCACTGAACCAACTTAAGACAACTTATATAATAGTAATCACTCAATACAACACAGAAGTAGGAAAAGTACCCGCATATTTAACCGATAAACTTCGATTCATACCAGCCGTAATTGATGTCATAAAGAGCCATTTCGAACACATCTGCAAACTATCAGAAGTTATGACTTTGATAATACTATTGAGGACAGCAATTAATCCGTTACAAACCGATTTCCCAAAATATCTTGCCGCATTTTTGCAATTGCACATTTCCTCTAAACGGCCGTATGAGCAAAGTAGCTCCTACCTACATCTTGGGTCCTGGGTTCGGATTCTATAATTTACGGAAAAACAAATTATTGGTGTTAATGTGATATATGGGCGACAATACTTTTAAAGTAAAAGACTTAAAGGGAGTTGTTCCCGAATAATCGAGCTACAAAACCAAGAGAGACAACTGATAACTTGTTTCCTCCTCCAAAACTGGAGCGATTTTTTTTCAAGGGCATAATAAGAAGAATGTCTATTTTACAAAAAATTACAAAAAAAAATATATCAAATTTGTTCGGTAGTAGAAATTTTTGGAAGGTTCCAAATTATTAAAATAATTATTTTATGGCAAAAACAAAAAAATTGAAACATGGCGTATAAAATTTATCTTTTGTTCCATTATCTAGAAAGAAAATAGTGGTACATTTTTGTATAAACTAAACACCGCCCGGATAGCTTTAAAAGTCTACTTTTTAAAAAGGTAGCCGCGTTCGAAATGGGCCAAAAGAACATCATATTCTCCCCGCATACGGCATATTCGCAAAAAATTTACACACACACACACACACACACACACACACACACACAGCTACAAAGTACAAAAATATAGCTATAGACTTGCATCAGTTATTATAACTGAGTGCAATGTCTGTCTATTTTGTTCCATTAAGTATTTTACTTTGAAGAGAGACTTACATTGTAGTAAGTAAAGTTACAGCCTATATACGTCCCACTGCTGGGCACAAGCCTCCTCTCATTTCTGAGAGGGTTTTAGGGCAAGGAATAGTCCGCCGCGCTGCCCCAATGCGTGTTGGCGAGCTTCACATGTCTTCGAAATATTTTTTTCTTATTTCTCAGACATGCAGGTTTCCTCACGATGTTTTCCTTCACCACCGAGCACGTGGTAATTCAGCACTTAAAATTGCAATTAACAATTTCATTGGTGCCGGTCGGATCGAACCCGGTTTGCTCGCGTATTGTGAAATTTACAGCGAGCGCTAACCATCTGAGCTACCACGGCTCTCGTATGTCGTCGGTGCGTAGGAATGGTAAAACTTAATTTTTCCATCTCCATTCCACCATCGGATAACTATGCGATCGGCCAGTCTCATTCTTTCGTTGCCGACTTACTATGCATTCGAATCCAACTGTTTGCTACATCGTCGTCTTTGCTTCCGATTACAATGTAACAGGCAATAGTGAATAGGAATTTTTAACACATTGCGATTTACCGTCTTCGGCTGTAAAGCACTTACCATCAGATACGATAGTAGTCAAGTGATAGCTTGGTTAAAAAACTTACATTTTGAAATTTCCATACTACCATGAGAACATTAGGGGAAATGTTATTATTTAATTGGCAGTACAATTAACCTAGTTCTCCGAATATTTGGAAACTTTTAGAATTAACCAAAACTGAAATTAAAACGTAATTCGCCAAAGTTCCTTTATTATATTACTTTACAACAATCCATCCCAGATTTGCCTGGCTCTTTTAATTTGGCGCTATTTTAATTTAAGATAATCATTACAGTTCATATAGGTCAATTGTTCGTTTTATCAAAAAATCTCGCGGATCCCAGATATGGAAAATGATGCCTCTTTTCTGCTGGACCTTCTGCTGACCTCTCATCTAAAGGGATATCAGGTCTCCGTCGATGCACCTTTTGGCTCTTCGGACCATTGATTGATCCGAACTAAGGCGCCACTCACGCTTCCGTTGCGGTTGTTCTGTAGTAAAAAGTGATAAACTTTTTGTTGTATGTAAGGTGCTTCCTGTACATGAGAAGGTCAAGTATCTGCTGGTTCTAGAATATTTCTGTAACGACAAATTCAAAGTACAAGTGCAAAATGGGTACAGTACTAAAAAAGTTAGAGATCGTAAATTCACACGCACTACCAATAAAAATTACTTTGGCAAAATAACCAACAAGTATTTGACCCCTACACTTCTTAATGATCTCGATTGGCTGAGAGAAGATAATACCACAATAAACAAAATCTAAAAATATAATAAAAACTGTTTTCCTTAATGAAGTTGTCGCAAGATTTGAAAATACCCACTAATTTGTTGTTGTTTTAATTATTAAATAATATAACTATTGACAAACCTTATGCTAACGAGTTAAACATTGTTATGATGTACTCCTATAAAACAGCTTTGGATGTACTCATAATCACTTAACTAGTGAGTCGGCGTCGCCAAAAATACTTTGAAATTAAATTTAATCGATAGTACCCGTTTTACATTTATGTATTTGATGGGATTAAATTATACACACATTATATACAAATTGACTTTTATTTAATAAAGAATTATATATTCGATTTTCTTACTCTCAATAATATCTAAAACATAATAAAATATTTTGAGGACATGCTTTGAAGTCTGTCAACTCTATCATTTTTATCAATTCGCATTGGTACAACGCGGGGGTCTGACTGATCCGTAACCCTCCAAAACCCAGAGATGATAAAATGCCTGCGCCCTGCGCCGGGTCTTTTACGTGGTGGAAAAATGCTGTAGTTGTAGCACCAATGAGTCGGCTCGACCGAGGAGGTATTACGCTGTCATAGAATTGAAGCGTAAAATGACAGCTGACTGCTTTCACGCTTCGTATGGTAAGTGTATAAATCTGGAGACCCTGTTACTGGAAACGAGTCTTCTCGTTCCTGTCCTCAGGTAGTGACAATGTATCTACATTTTGATTCTAAATGTTATGTCAATGGGCCACAGCATACATTTACCATCAGGTGGACCGTATGCTCGTTTATCACCCGTATTTAATTGAACAAAAGACAATATGCGCGTGTAGCACTTAATACATTTTAGAGATACCTTTGTATGCAATATTCTTATTAACAAAATAAGTTTTTAGCAATAAATTTACCTTTAGTTTGTAAGGCAAACTGAAATTCTTACGTGAATAGCGTTGGTAAACCGGGGTTTAATTCACAACTTCATAAAGGTTTTTCAAAGCTGCCTGTATAAAATTTGCAATAAACAGGAAGTAGAATTGAACGGTACATGGAGCAAAACTTAATAAAGAAGGAATGCGAAATGCGTGAAACTTATTAGACTCTTTGCAGAACTAATATTATAATAGAATTACATTAATCCTTGAATGTAAGTTACATTCAAGGATTAAAATCTAATGTAAGTTGACCGTCTAGTTAATAGTTTCTCTATGATGTTGGATTATAACAAATGTATTAAATTTTTGAAATATTTTATGAATGGTAATTCAAACTGTCGATAGAACTCAGTGTTTTAACTTAGCTTCGCCCTCTAGATGACGTAATCCCTACTTAAGTATCGTCTCAAGTAGGTTTAGTCAAGAACCATCTCTGTCATTTTGGGGCTGCTATTTCTAAGTTAAGCGTTCATTGTGCTTTGAATTTAGGAAATTTGTGTTTGTTGCGCATAGTTATCAATTGTCAAGTAGAAATGTCATTGTGTTCTGGAACATGCTGCTTTTAACAGGTTTTTCAACAAACGTTTTCTAAAACAAAATAAAACAAAGAGTTTAGATGAAGATGATTCAAATTTTTATTGTATTACGAAGAGAAAAGTT
>DWHP01000079.1:0-25791 GCA_018247895.1 Parnassius honrathi
AAAATTAAAAAAAATCCAGACTATAAGTAAGGCGACTGTACAGCCCGACAAAAACGTTTAGATGGCGGCGAAACGCGGAACTACATCTTTTCTACCTAGGAAATCTATCATTGCCTCTTTTTCCGGCAATGTGTTGCTTGTCACTGCTCAGGGTGGCCAGAAAGTCACTAACAACGCCCTCATTTACTCTATAAATTTTTCAGTCTGGTTATATTTTCATAAAATAGAAAAAAGACTGTATAATGTCAGCGTATAAGGCCGATTTCTTTCGCGACGGGGGCCCCCGTGACGAAAGGGGTCCTGGGCGCGGGCCCCGTGTGCCCTTATGTTAAAGATGGTACTGTACTAATTTCAATAAACGAGATGGCTAGGTGCTACCATCTGCATGCGATCCAATAATTAATAAAATTAAATCTCAACCCAAGCATACAACTGCAAGACTTCAAGATACTTATAAGTCATACTGCATAGATCGGAACAATAATTAATAATTTTGATCTTTGGTAACCGCAGTCAACTAAGACATCTGGAAGTTAAACGTCTCAGTACCCCCGTAAGCATGGGTGCTCTAATGTGCTCGAAATTTCGGTTATATAAAAAAGTTAATTTATGTACGCGATATAATCCGTAAAAACTAGTATTATTTAAATTAAAGTTTGTTGCATAGGTACTCTTCAATCACTAATTGACCTTAAAAAAGTTAAATTAATTTTTAAAGTGGCTACCACAGAATTCACCAAATGGTAAATGGATACTGTGACCCATTGACACCAAGATCTATCTAGGACTAAAACAATATTAAATAATCTTGTCATAATTGGGGACAAAAATGGAATGTACTACCACAGTAAGTTCAGCGGCATTGTAATGCTATTTAATGGTGCTGTTCTGTGAGAGCGTGGTCCTTCGAGCGATCATGGTGCAATTGCCGCGTGGCAGAATATCAAGTAATAAAATGTTTCACATTATATTAAAAAAGTTTAACATACTCATAGTTGTCTTACTTGATTTTTTAAAATTATTTATTAACATAATTATTTCTTATATAACTTACTCTTTTATTTACGAAAGTACCACACTTTCAAAACGTCGGAAAATTAAAAGTTAAAATGAAACACGATAAACCCGTAAACAAATTTTCGTTTAGTCTGTACTGATTTATAAAATTTTCTTTACCTCATTCTGTCTGATTAAATTTTTATAATTTTTCCTTCTGCGACTTGTGGTTTTATTAAGAAATATTAAAGTTCGTAGGCGAAGTGTAGGGCGACCCACAACTAGATGGAGTGAGACCTAGTAAGACATGCAGGAAGTGGATGGATGCAAGTGGCTCAGGACCGTGCTTTGTGGTATACCTTGGGGGAGGCCTATGTTCAGCAGTGGACTTGTGAAGGGCTGTAATGATGATGATGATGATGAAATGTTAACTTTTGTTTATTTTAAGCCCAGAAACAAAAATGTGATTACAAACGTCTTATTTAAAAAATATATATAAAATACCATCGCATTATATGTATTTAAAAGTGAAATTATGTTTTTGTGTTCGTTATTTTCCGTAGGTGGGCGAGGGAGAAACAATGACTATGTACTGCTTGGAATGAAAGCCTGTCGTCTCCATTACCTAACAAATCACGAACGTGTATAGTAAAAATAAAATAAATGTATGCTCTGAATTTATTTTGATTAAAAACATTTGTCATTTGTGGATCTTATATTTGAGTTAGTTCTTTTATAAATATGAAAGTTTAAATAAAAATAAAATATATTTTGTATAGTTAAGGGAAATATAGTGCTGCATAAAAAATTACATTAACTTTTTTCACCATAAAATACTATATGGTTTATCAACCTACTTAAATATAAAACGATGATTTAAAGGTTTTCTCTGTTGTATTATTAATACCCCGAGTAGCATTAGATTTATCGTCCAATCTAAACTGAATGCAAATAAATTGAAAATTATTGTGCTTAATGGCGGTTACGAGAAGTACGACAACACAGATTTTTTAATGTACGACACCGTAATTGCACTGTTGCAGCACCGTATCACATAAGAATTCATCGATTCGAGGAAACGTTTCAGGCGTTTTTCATCAATTCTAAGATTGCTTCTGTTTATATAGCTATCACAATATCGAATAAAACTAGGAATAAATAGGAGAGCCTGGGTCTGTACGTTTAATGACGGTACCAGGTAGGGATATTTTTATTTCCGGGACAGCCCGATGTGCGGTGTGTGGACAACAATGATATGGTAATTGACAAGTCTAATTAGATAGATAGTGAACGTCATTTCTAGCTAGTTTTTGAGAGCGTAACTCTTCAATGTTGCGGAAGTCAAGAAGCTGTAGCCACTAACTACCAAACAGATTCTTTTCTTTCAATTTGCGTTTTGAACATAATTCAGCTGCTTCCCCTTGGTTCACTCATTTCGTTGAACGTTAATCTACTTGTGTTATTATACATACGTAGATTGCCTCATAGGGGAATTTTGGAAAAGTTGCCAGTCTTGGCAGACGAATCCGTCTGCAAAGGCGGATTCGTCTTCTTCTTCTAACCAGAAACCGCAGATTGCCTATTATTTTCAAATGTTACCAGAAAGATGCTGCCCATCTCCTGTTTCAGTTTCCTTTTGTCGCCTTTTACCACACTCACAGGATGATATAGAGTAGTGAATATTACGAAGCCAATATGCAGTAAGCCTGTATGGCAAATGATACAAAATTAATAGTGTAATCCATCGAAATCTGATATAAGATCCCCACATGTGATACGGGAGAAAATCTGTGTTTTTTAAATATTCGAGCTTCTTTATTTTCCTAATCAGACACAAATAAACCAATATCGTTTCTTGACTTAGATGAATGTTGCCAATTCTATAGTATATATAGTATACATATAAATTAGTTTTCATCGACTTCGGATTGGTTGCCCACGAAGTTCATTGACGAGGTCGAAATCGGAACGCGCCTAAACGGAGGCGTTCAAACCAAAAACGCACCGAGCTGTTCACTTGCAGTACATGGATCAACCGTGAAGCATTGATGCTGGGCGGAACTAATATTCGAACAGCGTGTTTTTAATTTTTATGGCCGTAAACACAGCAGTACCAAAGAAAATAAAATCGGTTTAATGCTTGCTTTGTGAATATAACGTAATCTATATCTAAACTTAAAAAATCTAATTTTTCTCATCTTTTATCTAATTTTATTTTATTTGATAGTACAATTATTAAGCGTAAAAAGTAAAGTTTACAGCCATTAAACGTCCCGCTGGGCACAGGATTCCTCTCAATTAGGATTTTTCAGGATCTTTTAAGGATTTTCTCTCAGAGGGTTATCGATGAATTAGTCCGCCGCGCTACTTAACGCGTGTTTTTTTTATAGAATAAGAGTGAATAACGAGCACACAGTCCACCTGACGGTAAGTGGGTGCTGTGGCCAATAGACATCTACATTTATTGTATCTTTATATTGATATATATGACTCACACGACGGGCGAAAACATTATTTTTCAATTTCCTAATTTAACCCAACACAAACTATTTTTATAATATTACATAAAGTCAGATTTCAAACGTGATACACTCATATTCCCTTATTAATGTTTACGTAATATTTTACGCGCACAAGCACACTTATGGACGCCACACACGGCCAGTTCAACTGATCATTCCAACTGGTCAGTTCAAACTAAAACTGTTGATTTTTTTAAAATATTGAACTTTCTATATATCTATACTTATAAATATATCAATATTGGAGTTTTATATATAAGTTTATTTATAAATAATATGAATAATAAGAGAATTGAGAAAAATCTTGAAACGAACATACAAACACACCTCGAGGTTATTGCTGAATTTGGCACACTAAAAATGGCTTAAAAGCAAATATTTTTTAAAAGCGATTTTACAATTTTGTTATTTCTGAATTTTGAGCGTATACTGTATCTGATCTTATAAAGCTCTGAAATCTGTCTCGAGTAAATTGAAATTGGAGAGAGATAGCATGTTGTTGTATTATTGGAAACATTTACGGGTGTAATAAGGATAGAAACAATGGGAGTGAGAGCTCAATAACGAGGCAGCCAAGGGTTAGCTGTTTCTCTTACGGGCTTGCTACTCCGCGCAAGGCAATATACGAAGATTTATATACCTTCAGCCATGTACTTACATATTATGTAGCTTATTTTCACTGTTTCTACTTCTTTATGTTTTGTTTGTTTGTATTTATGTCTTAAATATATTTAGTTGATTTAAATAAATCGACTGAATATATTTAAAAATCACTTTAAGATTGGGATCACTTATTACTTAATGCTCCTACCTAGTAAAATCATTTGAAAGAAAATATTTTTTTTATAGGATAAGGTGACAAACGAGCACACAGTCCACCTGATGGTAAATGGTTGCTGTGGCCCATAGACCATCTACATCTATCCTCGATTACGAATCAGAATGCAGATGCGTTGCCACCCGTGAGGACTAAGATTGAATGCCTCGTTTCCAGTAAAAAGGTTCTCCGGTTCTCTACACTCACCATACGAAACATAGCAGAATTAAGCCGCTATTTGATGCTGGCATTCTGTGAGAGCGTGGTCCTTTCCCGGTCGAGCCGACCCATTCATGCTACAACCATAATAGCTGTAGCGTGGCTCTACCACGTGCAAAAGATACTACGTCCAATAGAAAAAAAAACCAAGTAAAATTAAAACAAACAAGGATACCATCCAAACATCTAAACACAAGCTACCACCACGTGGTACCAGGTACGTTTACGTGGTAGAGCCATGCTGCAGTTATATTAGTAGTATAGTTGTAGCACGAATGGGTCGGCTGGTAAGGTAATAAAGGTAGTCTGGTTAACTACGAGATCAGGACGTCAAAAACGTAATTTACGAGCCTATTAATATTAAAACAAACAAGTATCAGTCAAGCATCTAAACTAAAACTTTTAAAGCTGTACGTATCACGACGAAAAATTCCTTAGTTCTCCCGTTGAGAATATAAAATGAGTTAAATCGAACTCAATAAAATCTATAACAAGTTTTATCCAATATTTGTCGCGATTGTATTAAATATAAATTATTCTTCAAATATCATTCCATTTGACGGTTCAGTAGCACGGTGGCATTTATCTGATGCTCTGTAGGCCCGGTTCTGTATACTGCGCGGGATAAGTGTTTTTACGGCCCACAAACTATAAATCTTTTGCAAGTGGGTTATAGGTGGTAGAGCCATGCTGCAGCAATATTATGGTTGTGGCACGAATGGGTTGACTCGACCGGGGAAGGACTACGCTCTCACAGAATACCAGTGTAAAAAAGCAGCTTAATACTGCTGTGTTTCGGACGGTGAGTGTAGAGATCCGGAGACCCATTTTTACTGGAAATGAGGCATTCCATCCGTCTTAGTCCTCAGGGATGACAACGCATCTGCGATTTGATGCTTAATCGAGGATAAATGTAGACGTCTATGGGCCACATCATCCACTTACCATCAGGTGGACTGTGTGCTCGTTTGTCACCTTTATTCTATAAAAAAACGTGGTGGAGCCTTGCTTCAGCTCTATTAAGGCTACAGCATGCTTTCACAGAATACCAGCGTTAAAAAAGCAGTTTAATGCCTCTGTAGTTTGTATGGTGAGTGTAGAGAACCGGAGACCCTTTTCACTGGAAATAAGGTATTCCAGCTTAGTCTTCATGGCTTACAACGCATCTGCATTTTGGCTCTTATTCGAGGATAAATGTAGGTGTCTATGAACTACAGCAACCACTTAACATCAAGTGAAATGTGTGTTCATTTGTCACCCTTATACCTAATTACTGAAACGCTACTCAATTTTAATATATGGTTTAGTCTCGTTGTGTGACTTGATAGCGTCTTAAAATTGAATAACGTTTGAATGTTTGACAATCATTCTATTAGAAAAAATTATTCCGCGTCGGGATGTTTACCTATATCTAATTTAAGGAAAAGTTCTAGTTTCAGCTTAAAAAAATACCACGAGGAAATAATGATGTCACCATCATCATCATTACAGCCCTTCACAAGTCCCCTGCTGAACATAGACCTTCCCCAAGTAATGCCACAAAGTACGGTCCTGAGCCACCTGCATCCATCGACTTCCTGCATGTCTTACCAGGTCGTCACTCCATCTAGTGGGGGGTCGCCCCTAATAATGATGTATCCATGAATAAATAAATCACCAGTTTTTTTTAAATAGATTAGAATTTGTTAGGTGATAGCTCTTCTTAGAAGAATTGTTCGTTATACTAGGCCGTGTTGAGAAGCGCAGTAACGTAGTAAAGCTGCCACCCATTACAATATACCAGTCTGTGAAGTTCGTGGTTATTGTTTTTAAATGAATGACGTCATCCTTCTGTATCAAGTCTCGTACGTGAAATACTATTGTGTATTTCATAATATGTGTAGTGGGGTCAACATTTCAACTTACAAATGTGGTTCCTTACGCTTACAACTTACAAGTGTGGGAGTAAAGAAAGCTATTCCGGTTTGCTACTAGGACGGAATGATTATCTTCACATCTTTAGTACAAGTCTCTTTTTAGATTAGTAACTTAATTAGTACTCATAGTTATACTTTCTTATTTTATTCTTTATTGTTAGCAGTAATTAGTATATGATGGTATTGTCGGCATGTCGTTTCAACAAAAATTCCAAAAAATATATAGAGAAAAAAGCGTAGTTCATGAAGTGTTTGATCGCTTATTTCACAGGAGGCATTGACGGTGATGGGGATAGATTGCCGTTGATATTGCACAGTGATAATCCGCAGACGTTTGACTTAGATGCTGGAGGAAAAAACAACATTACTCAAACTTTGCTTAGCTTGACGCTAGAGTTAATTATTATTATAGATTGTTATTATATATTTGTAAGCAAATAATGGAGTAAAAACAAAACAGTTTTGGATGGGATACGAATATTAGGATAAAGATGAATGGGTTTCTTTACTTACTGTTTATTTCTATGTATGAGTATTATTATTAAATAATTTATGAAACCATACACATTCAAGTATTGTAGTTATGACTTTGGGCCGCGTAGTTAACTCTGGGAGGGATTTTCAATTGTATTAAAGTGGATTTATTTTTATATATATAAAAACCACCCTAAGCGTACATAAAAATATTAATTAGCAAGTTAAATAAAATATATCTATTTTCGTCATCATTACTGTTAGCCTTTTTAGATTACAGTTAAGTTACTCGTAGACGTAAGCCTTTTGAGGAATGCACTAGGAGTTAATAATTTCTTAAAAAAGTTAATATACGTAAAGTTTTTTTTTAAAGTACAAGGGTGGCAAATCGATGACAGATCGGTAGTCAGATACTTGTCTGTGGAAAGATGTACAGGTTTATTTTACATTTAAAGAAAAACTTTACATATCCTCCTCTTACACTCGTACCATATTAGTATATTACAGCGAATTTAACATTCATAAACTAGTATTGTATTTTATGTGTCGGTCCTCCCTAGGAGCCAATAAGAGCGAGCGACCCACCCACTTAATCTCAGAGTATCGCTAACAAATTTAATATTTACTCTATCGGACTTATCTTTATAAATCGTCGACATTATTAAAACCACCATTACATTTTGATTGTCGTGTCGCAGCCACCCTAACACGTTTGTTGTATGGCCCAAGTTGTAAAAAATTACGAAAGATTAAAATTAAGTTCTTGGGCCCTCAGAAGAAGCTGCTACTTGGAACTCTAGTCGGAAAAGTTCTGGTTATACCACATATATTCGTGAGATAAGTGCCCGTAGCACTCACACTCACTCAAAATAGTAGTAAACACTAACAACTAAAACGAAGTGGTTATATACTCTTTGGCAGCTACCTAAAATTCGTATGTATGTAATTACTCTAAGGTAGAATTAATGCGTTTTGCGAATGATGTTCAGTAGTGACAACATTATTATTGTATATATTACGAGCTCAGAACTACAGACACATTTACTCTCTATCAAGTTGGAACAATAACTCGAATATATGTTATTGGATACGTGTCTTTTTTTATAAAATAACAATAAGCGTAAAAGAATATCACAAGCTCAAAAGGCACAAAGCATCCTAAATTTGACTATATAATAAAAATCCGGCGCAGTAAATTATAAATACCGATATAATTATACAATTTCGTAAGTTAACCCTAGTTGATTGACCTAAACGGTGTTTAAAAAAAGGAAACTAGTTTATATTTGAAAAACATAAGTATATTAATATCAATTTGTTACTATTTGACATGTTGAACTAGTATCCAAAATATAATAAACCCTAATATTACATGATATTTTATTGATTCATCAATAAATCGCTTTAGCTCGTAACTTGCTGCCATTCGTTGTAGAGTTTGCACCCTCGTAGTTGCGTACCCATGCGCGGATTTACAACTAATCCTAACCTACGTCTATGACTCTTTGCTGGTGTATATTGAATTACGAGTTAACTTTATTAAAATTGTACGTAGGTTTGTTGAAGAATAAATTAATGGCTGAGTTATATTTAAGCAGAAACTAATTTATTTAATTTATACGTGGAAGAGCCATGCTGCAGTTATATTAGAAGTATAGTTGTAGCTCTCACAGAATACCAGCGTAAAATAGTAGCTTAATGCTGCCGTGTTTCAGAGGTTGAGTGTAGAGAATCGGAGACCCTTTTTGCTGGGAACGAGGCATTCCATCTTAGTCCTCACGGGTGACAACGCATTTGCATTTTGATTCGTAATCGAGGATAGCCTCTCAACCTCGAAGCGGTCTCTTGAGACCGCGGCCATATTCCGTTAAATCCCTAGCGGTCTCATGAGGTTGCACCCACCCACAGCACTATAACATAAAAACTTATATATTATAGAGACTACTTTTCTATGAAGAAGTTTGGCATTATATGGTCAATATGAAATACTATATCCTCTAGTGCAATAAAAAAACTGTTATCCTGTGAATATTTATTTATAATCTACGTTCATTTCGTACGCCATTGTCGCGTGAATGTTATTGCGTTGATTTTTGGATTTTTCAAGTGTTTTATTAGTGTCTTAGTATAGTGTTTTATTATAAAACTGTTATGAAAGTTTTTGTGTGAATATAATTTATCTTTGCAAGTAAATAATTTCGAGGAATATTATATTGAAATATGCTGCCGATATTCGCTTGGTATGTTTTTTTTTTGTTATTAAAATACAATAAAATCTTTTTGTAATGAAGTAAACCCCGAATTTTTTTTAGATCACAAGTAGACAATTTTGTATAGATTTTATAAAACTAAACATCTTCTTTGAAAAGTAGTCTCTATCTCTAAATATAAGTTTTAATGGTTTTAAGTGCTGTGCGTGGTTGCGGTCGCATTCGACCGCTCGGGTATTTGCCGGGCGCATGCGACTGCATGGGATTTTTATGGCGCCTGAAGGGATAGATGTAGATGTTTATGGGCCACAGCTACCACTTACCATCAGGTGGACTGTCTGCTCTTTTGTCACCCTATCCTATAATAAAAATTAATATCATCAAACCCCCAATAACTTCGCGTACTTATTTAAAAATTCAACAATTCATAAATAAATTGTTAAAAATATTTTATAAATAGTCTGTTCCATGTCTAAAATTTAACTTTTCCCTTTTGTCACTCTTTCCTATATTACTACCAGTATATATTCGCCGCGTGAGAGACTAACTTCCATGAGTGTCGGACATAAATACTATAATATAAATATCTTCTGAAAATGTTTGCTTAAAAAATTGCGTGCAAATACTTTTACCTACCTTACCTTTAGAAGTTTACTTTTATGTAAAAACATAAAAGTAAACTTCTAAAGGAAGGAAATCAAACTATCATTGGACTTAAGCAGAAAATTCATGGATAAAATCAACACATTGCACCTCACTACTCTTGCGGAAAGACGCATAATATGCGGAGACTTCATTGACATTCTCAAAAATTAAAAATTAGTAAGCAACTAGACTCATTACGATGATTAGTAATTTAAGCCAGTGGACAAAAATGTCGTTTCTCGACGTTCGAGAAAATATACTCCTTAAAATAGGGTCATATGCTCTGGAAAAATATGCACATATATGAATTTCTCAACTAAACGGTTAATCAAATGAATTTTTAAAATACTTTATTCCAATCGTGGTAAAAAATAATAATCACGGAGGATAAAATTTTGACGTTTGAGTTCTCGTGTTTTAGGCGGTAACCATATAATATTTTTCGGTAATATGAAAGGAAATGAATGAACTAATTTAATAACATGGAATTAGATTCCTAATCGGTTACATTTTTTATCCAGATCCTTTATTTCCTGATAATAAATAAAAACTTTTCTAATAAAGTGACTCTTTGGCAACCGATTGTCGCATGCTTATTTCGTGCTGGATATGTATGCATGGAGCGAAGAAGGGAGCGGAAGGCTTTTTGTCTTTTTTTGTTTTTATTAATTGGCTTTACATCTCTGGGTTCTAGTTCTGTGAGGACTATAATAGAATGCCTCACAGGGTATAAATAAACTGGCTCCCCATTCCCCTTAGACTAGAGCATAGCAGTTCACACACTACAGCTTGGCGTCAGAAATAGGAAAGAGAGTATGGTACCTATTCAGACAGACTTATTAGCAGCAGAGGTGTCCTACTACCTAGGAAATTTACCAGATAGTACACTGTTCCTAGATGTTAGAACTCTCTTTTCGTGTACTTAAGAGCTTGCTGCGGTGGTTGGCACCACCTTCTATTCTATTCATTCACTCGTTGCCGAGTTTCGGTTTGAATGATAAAAGCTAGCTTAACTACAAGCTTTGAGGCATTCCATCGCAGTCTTTAAATGTGCGTTAATTTTATTAAAAAAAAAAAAACAAGCGTTAATTATATTATTGAGCATATGAATAAAAAGTCGTATCTGAAAATACTAAACAATGCGGTTTTAAGGCTTAAGTAAACTAACAGCTGTGTTTAAGACAATTTAAATTAAAAACAGCAGAGTCAGTTATCCGCACGGGGGTGGTGACAATAACTGTCTAATTAAGCGAATAGAGGGTGTCACCACAAAGCTTCTGTGATGGATCCTTTTAATATCGCGCCCTGATGCTACCGATACGTCCTGTGCTAATTTAGATCAGATTCACGCAGTTAAAATTTTAAATCCATTGTTAGAATTAATTTAAATATTTTTCATGGACATCGTTTACTCTCAATTTTTTTTAAATTTTATTTGGCTTGTTTGTTTTTATAATTAATATTTGTTTAAGAATCAATTTAAACCATTAGCAATTCATTGAGTTTTGTATTTTTTAAAGATTTACATCCGTTATGAAGTAAAACACATTTGAAAAAATATTCACTGTATCTTTAATATCAAATTATTTGTTCAAATGTTTTATTTATTCTGATGTCTTATTTTTACCCTCGTAAGTTTTTAAGTTTTTTAATAACTGGATTTATATCTTTATCGAAAGGTGTCTTGCCTTTAAAGCATTTTTGAAAGAGTTTCTGTAGCCGGGATTTTTTGTAGAATGAAATGTAGTTGATTTATTACGCCGGAGGACCAAGATTAAATGCATCTTTCCAGTAAAAATGGTAATCAGTTCTATACACCCGCTAAACAAAAGCCAGTATCGGTTACTATTTTACGCTGGTATTCTGTTTGAGTGTGGTCCAGGTGACTTGTTTACGCTGCAACTAACCCCTTATCTCTTTTACACCCCAACTTCCCTCATAACATTAAGAAAATCAAAAAGTTCACGTTGTATGGCGCATTGAAAATCAGATGTCCGATCAAAATAGCTCGGGCGCATTAAGTAAGATGTAACAGCAGGGGTCGGAGGGCGAGCCCGGAGGGTTCCGCAGGATATTGCCTAATCATTCCCGCTTTCACACCCCACTCACTGCTAGTTGTTTTAGTATTCATCGCGTTTATATAGCGCCCTGCAGCATGGAGATTGATTCTGATTCCCCATTGTTAAGCGTTACTAAAAGATAATTTACCCGTATATTTATTGTTCAAAAGATTTGCACGCAGTTTTATTAAAGTGGTATATACCTTATGTTAAGTAATCAAAGTAACTGGTTATCAGGTCACGGGTCCTCGGAACAATGTCCAGGCGGAGTCAAAAATTGTGAAAAACTACCGATTAAAAATCAAAATGCGGATGTTCCATCACACCTGAGGTTTTATACAGCCCATTTTTTACTGGTAAGCGGGCACATTTTATACGAGGTAGAGCCATGCTGCAGTTATATTAGTAGTATAGTCGTAGCACGAATGGGTGGGCTCGACCTGGGAAGGAGCACACTCTCCAAAAATACCAGCGTAAAACTGTAGCTTAATGCTGCTGTGTTACGTATGGTGAGTGTTCGGAGACCCATTTTATTGGAAACGAGGCATTCCATCTCAGTACGCGCGGGTGACGACGCATCTGTATTTTGATTCGTAATCGAGGTTAGATATAGATGTCTACGGGCCATAGCAACCACTTACCATCAGGTGGACTGTGTGCTTGTTTGTCACCCTATCCTATAAAAAAGAACACCATGTACATACATGTATCGTATTTACATTTCTGTAGCAAAGTTGTGACTGTAGCGTCCCTTGAGTAGTATAAAAAAGCTGACCGTGGTAATATAATCATATTTCTTAGCTCCTGCTTAACGGTAAAAAACATTACGCTAGTATATTCTAAGTCTATGAAAAGCATTGTTTTTATTATTTTTACATCGTCAACCCTCCGCCGCGCTTGTATGTAGGTATACCTTTCTTGAAATTGCTACATTTAACAAGTAAATGGCTATTGCAATATTGACCGCTATTGACAAATGATTTTCTGCTTTATGTTTGAACTCTTGTATGTATATATTTCTTCTTCATCCTCCTCATCAGCCCGTAAAGTCTACCGCTGGATACGGGCCTCTCCCGTTGCAGGTAGGATTTGCCTTAATCCTTACCTATGCTTGGCCTGGGTTGACGATCACGGTACCGGACGTTTCGCACCCTTGAAGCTGCTGCAAATCGTTAGCCTCGTCTCTTTTACGTCTATACTATACGAAATGATTAAAGCGCCATCTATCGGGAACCATAAACCATAAGAATTTTTTTACTAGTCGATAGTCGTTTCTTACAACAGCGAGAGGACGGGATGGGATTCTTTTAGGCTGCTGCCTATCACACAGCAAATGTATAATTTTCTCAGTTGACAATTACTTTTCTGACGCCAATAGACGAAATGTATATAAAATTAGATGCCTTAAGGTGTAATCTCGCGGTAGACTATAAGAATTATTTTAATCTTGTACAACGTTTTAAATAGCAAAGGCTTTGTATGTACAGCGTTTTCAGCACCCTTGCAACGTTGAGGAAGGGCCGCATTGATATATTTTAGACACTATAATATATATCTCTCCGAATGTTGGCTAACACATATAATAATTTAGTGAGTCTATAAGTAATCTGATTCATTATGTGCCTTTCTGCATAACGCTACGTACGTTGCATTAAAAAATGCTACGTATATTCTACATCAGCTTGTATTTATGCAAAACAATTTTTTTTTATATGTAAATATACCGAAGGTTTCGTATGAATAATAATGATCGTTATAAATTTATTTTCATAATTGGATTGCAAGGTTAACTATGCGTAAAACAATCCCAAAATCAGAAAAGTTGTTACAATGAATTGTGGGAGTCCCGGCAGCGTTCTCGCGCTATTAATTCTGACAAAGTATTGTTGGAAGCCGTCGAAAGGGTTGCTCTGAGAACGGTCGGCTAAAATATTGTGACATTTTGCTGCTATCGGATAGAAACTTTATTATTTTTCTTAGCAACGCTTCGTTAATTTTCCTACAACTTATATACTTTTTTCTCTTTGAACAAATTTAATAAAGGCGGGAACATTGTGCAATAACATTAGCAAGGCAAACGAAATCGGAAGGAACCAAAGACCAATGGACCCCCAACCATACATCATTCGCTCAATGAGACTACAACAATCAAACAACAAGCCATTGAGCGTTCTTCCTATTGTGTGACGTAATTTCATCAAAAATATCGGACGTAACAATGGGACGTCGCGCCGACAAAAGTCGGAAGAGCGGATGCGATTCGCGTCGACTCGCCGACACGAATTTTTTTACGCAATCTTTGCACAAAGAACGCTATATCAGTCGTTTGTCAAGAAGGGATGTTTCCACCCACAATCCAACGACACAGACTCATCGCTCATTGCCGTCAATCGGAAATGACTTCACGAACTATCGGAACTTTTGAGCCACTTGTAGTTTACATTTTTGTCAAGCGACACGCAATTGCGCTCGTATCAATTCAGCGTGTACACACAGGTGTGATCAGCCTTTCAAGCCGTCAGAACTTTTTCTACTATGAGTATTAATGTTAGCATCATAAAAATTGTATTGGCCATTGTAAGTTGTCAGTAAGGCACGTCTCTTTCAATCCTATGCGGTTCTCAACAACAATTTAGTGCTGCGTTATCTTTACTACCACATTTTTTCATTTTTTAATCGATGGTAATTATAAATAGGGTGTATATAAGCCTCAGTATCGACTTACATGATCTGTGTATTTGCTTTTATATGAATAAAACGCGTTAAAATTTTCTTTCATTAAAGAAATGGCGGGCAAATAATCTTTTTTCGCCATCCTACTTTTCTTAAAGAGCACAGTTTTAAGACCACAATTTTTATACCATACTAGAGATAATTTATAGTTAACACTGGCGCATCAAATGTACGTACGCGCGCGTTTCTTGTTTCGGTGACGAATTGAAGTCTAATATTTTATAAAAAAAAATCTGCTTAGATGCTATGGATAAAAAGTAACTCAGAAAGGAAAGTAGGCAACTTATTCAATTTGATTGCAAGTAAGTATAGATAAATAAGTATATACCTAAACATATTTAATATACATTTTAGGATGAGCTTACTCTGATGAGCAAACGCTCTTGAATAGGTGAAAGAAGGTGACAAAAAGTCCCGCTCCAAATTAGAAACATATCTATTAATGTAGCAAAACAAGTACAAAAATAAAATTAACAGGCATTTTTCCTTCCCGTGTAATCGTCATTAATCCTTTTCGTATAATTTCACAATCGCTGGCTCGAATTGAACAGACACAATTAATGGCATTGGCAATTAATCAAGCAGGCTATACCATTAAGAAAGTGCGACAATGTTGACACAATCGGCGTCGACGCCGCCATTATTGGAGTTTTACTGTTATCGCATATCGTAATGTCGACCATTGCACACCGTGTAATTAGTCCACAATAGTAAACCGCCTACTACTACAATGCTTAAAACGACAATTCCTGCATTGCACTGCAACTTTAAATCGATTCCATTGCAGGAAAACTTACAGTTATATAAATATATTAGGAGGAAAAACAGCAATGGAACATCAAATTGAAAAATATATCGTATTGAATTTGTTTATGCTACTCCTAATTACACGATGGCTTCCACAACAAAAGCGCAGTTATTGCAACAATGCGATGGGCCTATCGTAACACAATTGATTTTTTCGGTTGACTATTTAACTGTTTATTATAAGAAAATAGAGGAGTGTATATATATTTCCAAAAAATTATATACCTATATTGTTCCAAATTGCGATAGTTTAGATAGGTTCGTTCCTCCTTCTGGGGGATCCTTCAATCATATCAATCTCGAGGAGCTGCACTTCAAAATAAGGGATGGGGTGCCTCGTAACTGCAGCCGGTAGAATATTTGCATTCGATAGTTTGTAGGTCCTCGCTTACGAGTATGTTTTGATGAAGCTGTATAGGCCGCAGGGCCAACAGCATACCCTTTCCGGAAAAGAAAAACCGATATTATACTCGAAATGGACACAAGCAATTCTAAAACAAACTGTCTAATGATGTGATAGAATGTAGTAGTATTGCATTTTTCAAAAGACGCCTGTTATGTTACCGATGGTGACCAAACCAGGAAAGAAGCCGCCAGCTATAGCAACGTGGCAGACACTTTATAACCCTATGAGGAATCAGAAATTAAAGGAATGAGTTATGTGTCCTGAAATGATAGGTATAGCTAGAAGGGAGGGTAAATAAGTTAGCGAAACGCAGGGTTTGAGGGAAGAGAGATATTTTTTCATAGGTGTACTAATAGGAAACTCATTAGTGGATAAATACTTAGACCTAACTAATAGAAAAAAATCAATACAGCCGCTGTAGTATTACTTATTGATTTTTGGATGGTTAAACAAGTAATTTGGAATGACAATGAAGGAAATCAATTTCAATATAACAAAACCTCTTCAAACCATTTAAAATAGATTTGCCCGACTACGGGAATTCTTATCTCATGAAAACTATGATTTTCAAGTTGCACAACTAATTTAAAAGACGATCTAGGGCGGGAAGAAAAAGGCGAGGAAAATTGTGGCAATAGCGTGCTGCTTTTGCATGACAATGCGCCCATGAGTGAGTTTCATATTGCGATAGCTACTGTTTTAGAACTATTGGTTACTATTTTTCCAAAAATGAAAAGAGAGTTTCAGGAAGAAAAGTAACTAGCGACATTGAGATCAAAAGCAAATTTTGAAAAAAAAATATAATAATTTTAAGCATCAGGTTCTTGGATTCTATTCCAAAAACTTATTTATCTCACCCACTTACTTATTTACGGCTAACGTTAGTAATAGAATAAGTTGGTTAATAAAAAAATATATTAAACCTTCTCTAATAGCGAATATTTAATATAAAAATACCACGTTCTTGACGATGAAGAAAACATCGGGTTATGAATCTGCATTCTCGATTTTTTTTTTATATAAGATAAGGGTAACAAACGAGCACACAGCCCAACCGATGGTAAAGTTGATACTGCCTAACTAAAAAACTTTTTAATTTTTTAAAGTATTTGCGATAATTGCTTGACTTTATATTAAAACGCCCGTTTTTATCATTTTTTCTCAATAAAAATACAAGTATCATAAAACAATTGGTACTACACTATAACACTTCTCAAAACTATTAAGAATATATAAAATATTCGAAGGTTCTTCTTATGATTATAATTTACTATAATCTCCCTTCTAGTAAAATTTCTTCGTGAAAAATGTTTAGCAATGGATTTAAAAATGACATTGGTGTTGTTGAATTAATGATGAGGGCTGCGGTAATTTTAGCCGTAGGTAAAACAATTATTTTTTCATTCATCCACAATCCATCAAAAATCCACTGCCGTCACGATGAATTATTCCCCACTGCCATGTTTTATAAAGTCCCACTGCCACGAAAATATAAAAATTTTAATGTTTTTCCTAACGCCATGAATAACATTGCCCCGACAAATATTATTTACGTAAATTAAAGTTACCTATACCTAATACGGTACAGCTACCAAAATCATTAGATGTTAAATTATCTTGAGTTACGGGTAAGCGAGCGTAGTTTTATTCCGATATGCTTTCAAAATATACTGCAGCCATCTCCTGTACCGCTTCTCTTTATCGCCTCTTATGACACAAACATTAAGAATTAATACAAGAATTCTAATCAGCTAGAATAGTAACAGTACGTGAGGGTAATATGATCATCCGGTTAATACGGTCACTTTCTTATGACTATAATACGATAGCTCGTCATTAGTCAATCAAAAAATAAAGTGTCAAAAGGACGCAGCTCTATCGACGCCATTTTGATAGTTGATAGATCTATATAATAGAGAAGTTATAGATAGTTGGTAGTTGATATTGCGTAATGTGGCAGTGTTTCTAATTATTGCCAATGCTTATTTGCTATTTCTTTTATTAATATGTTAGTTGTAGTATACGACATTGTGTTTTTGTATCCTATCCTCCTCATAGTTATGGTTTTATAGGGTGGCAAAGCTTAAGGTGACCGTATTACCCTCACCAAGCAGCAGTGCGTCCGTTTTGCCGTATATCGGTTTAAAGGGATTGAGTTAAAAATACAGGCTGCAAAATGCTAGCATACTATAATATTATACGAATAAAACAATATTATACAAAGCTTTTCGTTCAAATTAATTTTGAAGTAATTAAGGTTAGAGTTTATATACGCGTAACTGCTGTGCACAATCCTACTATAATTTCTAAGAGGGTTATTGGAGCAATCAGTCCATTACGCTAAAGAAGCGCACGTGTCCCCAAAATATTTAATTCCTTATACATGCAAAGTTCCTCAACATGTTTTCCTTCACCATTAAGCATCACCAGAGGATTGAAGGTGCGTTGCAGGCCTTTTAAAAAGAAACAAGCTCTTTTCTTAAAGTCCCTAAGTTGTATCGGTCCGGAAAAATCGCCGATGGTAAACAATTCTATAGAGTAGTTTTACGAGAAAGAAAGTCTCTAGCACAAAGCGCTTCTTTTGAAGCTCCCTTCCTATGGGCTTCTCAATAAATTGTGCATGAAAGTCGTAGTAGACGGTGCACGCTCTGATTACAAGCCTATTAACGCCGGTGTTCCACAGGGATGTGATATCACCAACGCTGTCTCTTTTATAAAAACAAAGTTCAAGCAGAGTTCGTCGTTGATTTTAAACGTAATCCTAGTTTATTGATTTACAAGTACTTAAGACCAAAGTAGTCTAGCTACCTAGTTAAAATATTTTGTGGTCTTCGACAGATCTAAACTCAAAACCTCCATTAAGTGATAACATTTCTTATCTCTGTCGATTCTACATTCTTCTTAATTTATTCTACATGGTTCAAACACTGCTTATTTTCCTTTTTTCCTAACTAAAATATTTGTCTCTATTCTAGACGCAACGATAACCGCCATCTAGTGACCAGAAGTGTCAATAATTTCTGTTGTTTTTAGCGAATGGATGGTAAACTTTTTTATTAGAAACTAAAAAACGAAAATTTCAATACAGATTTTTTAAATTTGATTTATTACAACTCTACAGCATAATAATCATTAGATTAATAAGTAAATAAAACAGTGGCTACATGAATAACAATAGAAGTAAGGCCTCTGTAAGAATTACTTCTTTTATACACAAAACATCAATTATGCTGTCGCATCAATACCGGGCCACAAGTACACGAAGCGTCTAATTGTTCGTAAGTAACACGCTAACTAGGCTGCCGTCAGCTTTACTCCAATGAATGTAAAACCGGGAACTAATAGAATTCTAAGCGATGTTAATTACGAGTTAATTGAAAGGGAAAACTGCGGTCTATGCGATCTCGTGGAGCCGCTTCTGCTATAAACGTCAGCTTTAAAACATTTCTTTTAGTCTTCTATTTTTTAATATTATTATTTGGGAAAGAACAAAAAGTATGTTTTTCCATTTGATTACTTTTATTTCAAAAAACCTACTTTTGTGACACTTTCAAATTTGTTAGGTACAATTTTAGTAAAACTCTCATTGTCTTGACCTGATTTAAACAAAATAAATGATATCAGAGTTTGCTTTAACAATAGTTTTATTGGTATCATCACAAAAACATAATACGTACCGTTACAAAATGATAATTTGTCATCGGGAATGCCTTTGGCATTGCACCTGGCTTCCACGCGACCCCAAAACTGTTTTAAGGCAAACTATCTTTGCCTGGATTCGCAACGCCCCTACTTTTGTAAATATGATTGTTTAATTTATATTATGTGATCTTCAAATGTTATTTAAGTAGTTCTTCAAATATGTGCAGATGTTGCGAGGGGTGGGGCGGTAGTTAGCAGATGTTCGATTTGTCTCGCGGGTTATGTATTTTAGTGAAATGGAAAACGGTAAAGTATTTAAGATTAGGTGTTGGAGGATAATGGAACGAAAAAATTGGATTGGGAAAAAACGAAAACGTAATAATGGCGATACACAAGAAAAACCTCTAAAACTCGTTAAGGGTAAAAGAGGTATCTTCCTAGTCTTTGGATTCCTGACTCGATGGATTTCTATGGATTCCTAAAACGATACAATAATTCGATAAAAAATATTATATAAAATAATAAGAGAAAAGAATAGGACATAAGACGAAAAGAACGTATTTACAACAAATAAAAGAAAAAATAAATAACTTAAAGGTTAAATCGGAACACAACTATCACTATTCCTACAGCCTAACACAAGTCCTCAGTGGAGAATGAAAATAGGCCTCCCCACAGATTGCCACAAAATACGGTCCTGAGGTACTCGTATCTATAGACTAACCGCGCGTTGAATCAAGGAATCACTCCATTTAGTGATGGGTTGTTCTACACTGCATTTTTCACCTTGAGAAAAAATAATGGCTGCAACTCGAGAATCTTCATTCCTCACTGATCGTCGATTCTTCTTGCTATATGGCCGACCCGTTGCCACTTTAGCTTACACGTCCCCCGGACTATGTCAGTTACTCTTGTTCTACCTCGGATATCTAGTACATTTGACCTTCCTCATACAGCTAGCAGTGAAAGACCACGTGTTAGTTTGTAAGTCGTCAGTGGTAACACGCACATGTCACTTTTATCATAAGATTCTAAGGAATATCAGAAAATAATATTTGCCATTTGTCGTACGTTTCCCCGTACGCAGTTGAATTAGTTTTTTTTTGTCTTAGTTACAACTTCGAACGTATTGTTTTCAACAACAAGACTTATCCTTTGGGAAAAAACAACTAAGGTCGTTTAGCTTAGTGCTAAGGTCCTCCAGGGATTCTGCCTTAATATTTATATCGTTGGCAAATGGAAGATACCGTATGAAAGATACGGTATTGACTTCAATAGCAAAGGCCAGTCCAGCAGCTAAAAAACTCCTTCCAATGTCAGTTCATTTAAGTTACGTTACCCCGTCTTGTATTTCTCTGCAGTTGGATAGGTTTCATGCTCTTATTTTGTACTTGGAAAGACACAAGCACTTCTGCAACTCAATATGCCGACTGTTAAAAGTTAGAATTTTTCATGGTCCACATACACAAGACAACTGCAGGTTGTTTATGTGCCGAAGGATATTTATTTATATGGTACTAAAATATTTTCGGAAGTCAGATTGTTTAGAAGGCTGAAAGTCAGGTTTTCAAGACGACTTTAGAAAACAGCACGTAAACTACTTATTTTATATTCCCGACGTTTTGAGCACATTACAGCACCCATGGTCAGGGAGGAGTCGTAGTGTCGGGAATATATAAAATGAATTAACAAAACGCGATTAAATCCGTAAAACTTATTTCATTCAATAATTCGTGAAACATAAAAAATCATTAAGGTTTTATCACCTTTATTGAAGAATAAAATGTTAGTGTTAGTACTTCTGATCCGCGTCTCCAGCATAGCGGCAATGTGAACGACACGTCAGAATCAAATAGCTTAATAAATAAAGTAACGGAACTGTCTGTAATTTAAGATGATGATATTTAAATAGGTTTTTAAATGGTTACAGTTTCATCCTATTAAAAATTACAAATATGTAATTTTTAATAGGATGAAACTGTAACCGAAGCACAGAAATCGGTCAGGCAACACTGTGTAACTACTCTCTGGCGTGCTGTGATTTGACAAATACGCATCGGAAGCGATCCATTTCGTAGGGAAGCGGTGCGCAGGAAGTCGATCCGCCGACCGCGAATGTTGTCGGCGCCATCGCACGTTGTCGTATTCTAAATTATCTTTCACTTTTTTCCTTCTGTTTTTTAAAAATGATACTCAGTTTTAACTTTTACAACTCGTTTAATTTTTCTATAAACCAATGTGGTCACCGCACAGTGCAGTGCTAACTGCACTTGCTTTAAAAGGTTTATTTTTATTTTTTGGATGATATTTTCACGATGTTTAAGTGTAAAAGTTGCAATCGCAATAGATAGTAGTTTATTTATTATAAGGAAGAAACTTACCAATTGTTTCGTTATAGTACTATTTCACCGTTTATAGACAATTACCATTTTGCACAAATATATGCGTATATTTTTTATCATACGGTAATAATACCAAGTCACCCAATAAACTAATCTAATATATACAATTAATATTCGTTTGTTCGTATTTTAATTTTACGCGCTGTCATACCATTCATCAGATTGCGGAAAAATTTTGTCAACATATTACTTGCAAGTCCGCGAAGGTTATAGGCATAGTTGGACTCGGTAGGTGACGCTGTTGTAGAATCCAGATATCACCCGTGGAAAGCCAGGGCAGTTCGCTAGTTTTCAATACGAACTGATGTATTTTTCGTCTGTCAATTTTATAAATTTGTACTTTAACAGAACTGTCTGTGTCTAATATTGAAATCAGACATCAATAACTATTTTTAAAATGTTTGTCTGTCTGTCTATCTGTCTGTAAATGGCTGAACCTAAATTGATTGTGATGAAACTTTTGAAACAAACAATTCGAGAGCAATGCTTGGAGTTAGTTAGGCTATATTTTTATCCGAGAAACATGTATGTTTTTTTTGTTGATATGGATGGAAGGGATGGTGGATGGACGGATTATCGACGATTGAACTACACGCCCAAAGACATCCAGGTCAGATAATAGATGTAAGGTTTTCTTTGTTTAAGTTCTACGCGGCCAATTCGTTGGTGAAAGCTAGCAGTTAATGTTTAATTTACGATTTTATAATTTTTTATAAAAAAGTTCATAATGAAAAACGTTACACAGTCTATATGCTCGTACGCTCGCATGGTCGAGTGAAAGTCGATGAAGTTCAAATATCGCCACAGTTCATATAGGAATTAACGATACTTTTCTTCACTTTCGAGTAACTAAAGAAAACATATATTCTGACGGTAATGAAGTGTGCTACTGAAAAATACGATTAAGTCAGATTCATTCCGGTACCTTAAAATTCCGTAAAATCATCTGTTTAAAAATATAGTTCAAAATAAAAGTGGCATAACGTAGAAAAGATATGATTCAATCAAGGATATAATAGAGATAAAATGTGGTAGATAAGAAATATGACGCATATTGCTATTGCCGTTTCAGGGTCGCGGTGTCAGTGGTAATTGTGAGAACTAATGCATAATTAGCACGACGAGTCAACGGAGCGTGGGTTGACACCCTCGCCCTGAAGCTTTTTACTATACCCGTGGGATCTTTTAATAGCGTTCACTGTTAATATTAATTAACTTTTAATTCTTATTTTATTTCTTTTTTTCTATTATTTTGAGATTTTTATTATTAAACATATCTGTAATATAATGACTTGAAACTATTGGTTATAAATTTTAGCAGCGTAGTGGCGCTGTTGAAGTAGACTGAGACCGCTGGAAATGTCAAGAACATCTCTTGGTCTCCGACAGATGGCAGAATAACCACCTTTTATGTGCCGAATCCAAAATTGAAAGACTAATGATGTGGAACAACTACAAAATTGATGGACATCTGTATCTACTGCTTTCGTATTAAATAACTTAGTAATGAGAAGTTACAAAATATGTTACAAGAAAACAACGTGAGTGCATCAATTTATTTCAATTTACACGATAGCATTGTTTGTAGGCCGAAGGCGGCGTTCACGAGCTTCCGCACGTCGCTTCCGACACGAGCGCGCCGCGTGCCGCGCCATCTTTGAATTACACCCTTCAACAATTGCCATTTGTTGCCAATAAGAAAAACAAACTTTGCTTTTGAGTATTAAACAAATGATTCTGAGTTTTAACGCAAGGCTATAAAACATATTGTAAAAGCGAGATTTTTCTAATTTTACAATGTTTCGATTTTGTTATGACGCGTGTGATTGTTTTATATTATGTTGCGCTAATGTTGTTTAATAATTATCTGGCGTATTGTTTGGCGGTGAAAGCATAACGGTGTTAGAGTCATTTCCAGGATGAGTGTAATTTGAAGTAAAAGACCTTTCGGTAATAATCAGCCGGTAGTTTGGTAATCATAATACTCAACGTAGAGAATATTATTACATATTAAATTATATCGCGAATTTCCCGGCGATGAAAAGTGTATCTCTTTCAGCAGATTTTATTTTAATTTTAGGGAAGAAATAGTGGAGGTGCGAAATTAGAGCTTTAAGGGAAACAGGTGTGCTGTTTAGGAAGGACTTAGTTTTAAGCGCAGAATGCGCGGGCTTCTTGTCTTGGTGAACCAGTAGCCCGCGGAATGCACGTAAAGGAATTGATACCAGATACCCCGTCAAATTTAAGAAACTGACGTCCAAATAAACTTCTAAGGCTTCAAGGTTGGCAATTTTATTTTGAATCAGCCATACTGTCGACTGGCACTTCACTTTTGGATGGCATTGAATCCAAGACTCATCATTTGTAGTAATATCATAAGCACGCCGAGATGAGCATCTTTCTACTCGTAATTTAGTAATCACGTCAAGCCACCGCTCCACGCTGGCCTGGTTCTAAGCCTTGGTAGGGTTGAGCGGCATACAACAAGAAACTATCCACGAAAGAGTCAGTTACCACCAGTTAAGTGGCTACTCTTATCTATCTACCACTACTACCCAATATGATCCCGAGGGTGTCGTAAGAGGCGACAGAGGGAAACAAACCAGGAGATGGGCAGCAGCGTCTTCCTGATAATGACTAAAGATAAAAAACTGCGGTTGCCAACCCGTGTGCCAAGCGTGGCAGCTACGACTAATATTCCCTTTATGAGACAATCTATGGGGGAGACCTATGTTCGGCAAAGGATTTTAATACCAATACCAGTCCCAGAAAACATACAAGCTTAAATAAGTATTTAATTAAACAAAAACTGTATAAAAAGGGTTATTATGATATAAATGAATACATGGTTGATAATAACCTGGGAATGAGGTGGTCGCTTCCGATCTGTTTCTAAAATAAACTTTTGTAAATATTTTGTGACCCTTGACGTTGTAAAATTTATTTTAAAAAAAAGTCCAGCTGGGTTTCTTGCTGGTTCTTCCCTGGACAGAAGCTTTATTTCGAACCAGTGGTAACGTAAAATATTGACTTTCAATAAGAATTACTTGTAATCTATATCGAATAAAAAATATTTTATTTTATTGTATTGTTTAATAAACTGTAACGGTAAATGGCTACTATATACTCTAACCCATCGACTATTGAACTCCTTTGTCCCTTTTATACCGTAAAAAAGAAGTTATCTTCACAGTTGGCAACATCTGGGGGATTGTATCAAACCATTTCTTAGTGCGCTATTTACACTATAACAAACGCTCTACATAAACAGATGCAACAAATGATCTCATGAAACCAGCGTTTAAACTTATTGACAGCAAACTGTAACTACTATTATCGTAACGGAAAGAACAAACAGTGATGTGAGAACGTCAAACGCGAGTCGACAGAGGCGGCTCATGCGATGTCACGGCAAACATTTGTGTTGCCACACCCCGTGTGTGCGCTCTTGATTGAACTTTATTTGTTCGTTAACGCCGTATTGACTTTATGATGCGTTAAACAAAATTGAGTAATTGAGGGACCGAAATACAATGTGGAAACGCGTTACAGATACTTTTGTCTTTAGAGTTTAAAAAAGAAAACCAACAGTTAAATATATATGTCGCAGGTATATTGTCAAAGCCGTGATATTACAATTTCGCTAGTGATATTATAATTGATAATTTAACGTTCAATTATAATATCACTAGTGAAATTGTAATATCACGCCTTTGACAATATACCTGCGATATATATATCCTAACTAGCTTGCCAGGCAAACGTTGTTCTGCCCTTATCGACAACCCTTTGTCATGTCCTATTAAAAATCCTTAAATTCGCAAAAAAAATTGTGGGTCACTTTTGGGCAAAAAACTATCCTATATCTCAAGTTGGACCAAACTGCACACGGTGTGCAAATTTGATTAAAATCGGTTAAGTAGTTTAGGAGTCCATCGCGGA
>DWHP01000080.1:0-25780 GCA_018247895.1 Parnassius honrathi
CAAATTCTATTTATAATAAGAACATATTTTACGGTTAAAATAAATAACAAGTTACTGAACTCGATAAGGAAATAGCAAAACATCTTTCATTTGCACCAACCCTTATCACAGTTACTTTGAATTCCATTTTAATTTTATTAACATTCAGTCCATGCACTTGTTTTAGGAGCTGGACGCTATCGGGAATACGTAATTATCGACGGACATTCCCTCAAATTAGGAGGTACCATTTTATTGCGTCCTCGGCGTTATTATGACTGAAACAAATGTAGTGTCGTCTGGTGGCGTTAATAAAGAATTAAGTAGCAGATAATACATTGAGGAGTACAGGAGTTCGTCGTAAAACATTAAATCACCACATGTCTTAGAACACTCGAGAAACGCATAAATTTTATGAATTCTGTATAATATGCCTGACTGTACTGGATGTTCAAATGCTTTATAAAACGCTAGAAGTAGTAACTTTGGGTCGCTGAGCACCTCAGTCTCCACGTGACCTATGGTACTGGAAAACATAAAAATTAGCTGTTACTACAAAATTTAAAAGTAATAGTTATTACAAAATCCGTAAAAAATAGTTTCAAGTAAATAGGGGCTCTGGTTCTCCAAACTCACCATACAAAACACAGCAGTATTAAGCTGCTATTTTACGCTTGTATTCTGTGAACGTGTGGTCCTTCCCCGGTCGAGTCGAACCCTTCGTGCTACAACCATACTACTAATATAGCTACAGCATGGCTCTACCAAGATTTTCTATACCATTATCTATCCGGCAATTATCCTAAAGTAGAAGTAAGTCTCCGCATTTAGCAATTATTGTAACCGTCATCTCTTGCACGCGATTTTTTAATAACCGCTTAGGATATTTAACGTGTGGCGTATTTGGTGTTGCCATACAGTGGTCAGCAAAAGTTACTAGATTCGTCAGGGGTGCTGATGACAAATGACGTCTCTACGTCGTCTTTCGATATCGGGTCAACGTTCAGCACTCACGCGCTCAGATGGAATGTTCTGCGTAGGTGACAAATTCTTTTAACTCTAAAAATCTTTTCTTGACCTAAAACTTTTCAAACTTTATTGCAATGTAAATTTTTAAAATTTATTGGGTACGATGATATACAGTAGTACGATAAAATATATATTGTTTTGACATTAACATACTTTATTGTATATTACGAATATGTATGAAACATCGGACATTTACTATTTATTATAGGATAAGAACATAAAAGCTAAAGTAAAAGCTTCATTCGTCGTACGTAATGCTTAAAATTATGGTAAGCATTTTCAGTAGTGCCGACAGAGATCGAACTATCTACTATGTATGGTCAACCACGGTTCTCCAATCGGACATTGATGTGAATACATACATAAACTAAACAAATTATATCGTCATTGTTAAATAAAGCTATAGAAAAACCTAACTCTCCACAAAATACTTAATGTCCAAACGGTTTCATCGAGACGAACAGATCAACGGACTCGTCTGAACTTGGCCAAAAAAGCATGAAGAATTTTTAAAAATAAACATTCATCAGAATCGATTTGAGACTTCATCTCCGAGTGTTTACTTAGTAACAGTCTGCTTTGAATTAATCGATTTCGAATGGATCACATTGCAACAATGATGTTTACACTGTATTATTTACACAATAAAGTTCCAAATTATATCGTTCCGATTGTCACTCTAATACACCTGAATTGTACACGGTGAATTAGTTTTTACTTAGGTTACAATAAGGTGCAGTTTCGTGTGAATAGTTGACAGATCCAATGACATCCGTTGCGTGGTATTAGCCTACGGAGTCGTAGAGAGCACACAGAAAAAATTTTACAGAACCGATGAAACGAAAGCAGTTTCGACGGGAAGTCGTGATACAATTTGGATCCTCATGTCTTGGGAAAGTTTTATGATACTAATGAAGTGACAAATATCTAACTTGACAGTTAGTACCGCAATAAAAGAGAAACGGGTCTAATATATGTTTCTAATCCCATACACCATATATGTCAAACAGTTTTGTCTCATAATTGGTCCGAGTTGTGCAGAAATTATACAAGTCATAAAAACAAAAGTTATTCTGATCTGAAGGATTAATGCATTTTCCTAACTACAGGAGCCCTATAATATCATGTTACTGTATATGTATAGTTTTATGGGGTTGATTATATATTTATTTTCGAGTCTTTAATACTGCACGGCTTAGGCGTTGAATTTTGTGACAAGTAACAAAATGAAGTCGTGACTTGTAGTAAAATGAACGCGGATATGTCTTTAATAACCATTGAAAATATTTTTATAATGTTTTCTTATATTTACGCGAACACTACACATTTGAATAAAACTAGTTTTTACGGATTTTATCGCGTATATTAACTTATTTTATATTACCAACGTTTCGGCTTTTTTCGGCACTTTATAGCACCCAAGGTCACGGGGGGACTGACGGCGACCCAATGTCACAGTTAACCACGGCTACCTCCAAATTGAAATAAAATAAAGTAATATACTTGATAAAATCCGTAAAAACTAGTTTGATTTAAACGAAACGTTTTTTTGTTTTTAATCAACGGCCTCAGATCAAATAACTCTACTACTATAACATTCTAATTGCAAACTCAATTTTAACCACAGTTTCCCTTTCAAATCTCTCGACCGAACAAAGTCGACATTCAGGGCGCTACACACGTTGACCCCCGTCCATCGATCAAGGCTGGGTGTGTCGTGTACTCCGACTCACGTCAAGGCATTACTGGTAATAACAGGTCGGTGTAGAACTCATCTCAACACAATATGTTACGGGGCTAAAACCAAAACAGCACCAGTTAAAAACATAAATCGCAGTACGGTGAAATATATGTCGACTGTACATGTATGGATAATTGTTGGTTACGAAGGAGTTACCGTTCAGTTATAGTCGGCAACATTATCGCCAAGGCCCGCTTGCTAAGTTTAATTTCCGCCAAATCAAATTACCTGATCATTTATTAATGTGCTTGTGTCCAGTGTCGTAAGTTCTTCAATACGATTAAGAAAGGCGGAGAATTAAGTAGTTGTGTTTAACACGTTAACTGCGATAGACCACTTTAACTTGATGAAAACGTATTCATGCGGTACCAAAATATCTTTCTTTGGTACAAAAGTGATATCTCATATATATTCTATATAAAAGACAAATTCAAGTACATTTCTGCTTGTTATTTCAAGTTCTACTTATCAGTAGGTAAGAAAAACTACTAGTCAAATCAGTCTTGTACGCACTAAACGAAAAAAATAACTAATCTGTGCGGTACTAGTCGAAACTGTTTTGTAAGATACAGCCTTGTACCGCACCAAGAGAACCTGTCAACAGGTGTTAGGGCGACGAACGTAGTGGACCGTTCGAGACTCGTAACCGATAGTTTTATTGCGAAAAATAAGTGCTCACATATAATTTAAAAGGTTTGGGCAATTATAAGGAGAAGTATTTGAAGATAAGAGGGGGTGGACCTGATAATTGATAATCGCAATTTTATTAGTAAGGACCGGAAAGAAGGAGTGAACCGCCCGTTTTTCGACCCTTAAGTTATTAAACGTAAATACACCTATAACTTGGATTGCAATTTTCAGACAGTGCAATCAGCCAGTGCCAGGTTTCAATAATTTAAAAAAAAAACGTTTAGTAATTCCTTACGAACCGTTATGGAGTGCAGAAAGTGCAAAAGGAAACCATTTATGGAACAAAATACTGGTTTAACAACTTATGAATTAGACAGTACGAAATGGAGTAAGAAACGTTCTTTGAATATAGGAATCGGGTAATCAGATGTATGCCTCACAGCCTTTAGTTATACTGGTTATTTTCTCTTGATACCGGAATACAGCAGGGGGTTAAATTCTGCATGGCGGCAGACGGACTCCTAGAGGCACAAAAAGCCATAACACTGACGGAAGAACTAAACATTTACGACCTAAACTAATTAGAAAGCTTAGCGTAGTTTAAGGTTACTCAGCGAACTATGGGGAGGGTTGCGCTCAGTGTTTCTCCGCGTGATGGAATTCGTAATAAAGATATCCGTAGGCTGAATTGGCAATGGCCCAGCCATATAGCTCGAGGAACGAACAACCAATTAACTAAAAATGTTCGCGAATGAAAGCCTCGTACCGGCAAAAGAAGAATAGTAGCACATCCAAAGACAAGAAAATGGAGTGACGATCTAGTAAGACATGCAGGAAGTTGACGGGTGCTGGTGGTTCAGGACCCGGCTTCGTGACTTTTCATGCAGGAGGCCTTTGTTTAACAGTGGATTTGTGAAGAACTGTATAGATGACGACGACGACGACGATGATGATGAACTTCTTATTGTTAACTAACAATAAACCATAAAATTTATGTTACGTACTTGAACAAATGAACAAGTGCTAACCAGCTGAGAATAAGGACCGAAATATTTTCGTAAAAAAAAAGAGTGAGTCGTTCCCCCACAAGCGCTATGATTCATTGCGCGAGTAGCTATCGCACTCGAAACCACATAACTTCAATTAGTAATATTAAACAGCTGCCTCGCGTTTCAACAAACGCCTCTATTTAACTGCTCTCACTTAACGTCCGAGTCATATATTTGTTAGGGCTGCAGTACAACGTTCACTTTCACTCAGCAGCGTGTCTTGTTTCCCCCACAATGTTAATTGACGACACTTTTCGTAGTTTCGTTAATTTGGCCCCGCGCTACTATTACGTCGTTAGTAACATCTTGTTCCGGCGCACTTAGAAATGTACTTAATCGTGAGAACATATTGACCGATCATTCGATACATTCATCAATGACAAAAAGATGATAATTGTGGAGGTCCTTTCGCCATTTCTTCTCCGATCAGAGAAACCTAATTTCGAAACCATAGCAGATTTGAAAAAATGATTTACCTATGTTAAAGCAAAAAATAAATTTCATTTCATTTCGTCAGTCCCTTCGGAAGCAATTGAGCTGTTAATGTATATCAGTAATCACGTTATCTGAACACCGACAGAGTCAGCGACATCGAGAGGCAACACGCAAAGAATCGGAGTCGCCATTAACAAGTTGGGTTTATGGGAGCTATGCATATACTCCGTCCCCGCCCACAGACTGGAGATTGTATAGTTGCAACGTTGCAGGGTTTTTATCTTGACTACAATGTTATACATACCGTAGTAAACAGCTCGCTTGAGCCGTCGACTTGTCCATTGATATACAAGTCCTTAGAGAACTTGCATCGACCGGCTAATTGGCAGTTATAGTTTGTTCGGAAATCGCTCTAGTAAATTATTGCGGCGAATCGCTTCGTTAAATCACGCAGAGTAATCACTGACAAGGGACGAAAACGCAGGCGCACTCAGCATGGTGAGTGCTCGTTGGTTTCAAACATAAAGCTTTTATTGGGTGGATTGATAAGAAAGGCCATTAGCTGGACTGTTTCTAATACAAGTCGTATCGATACGCAATAAGTTGATCCTTTCCGTTATATGTATACGTGCTTTTACAATTAACTAAAGCAATAACCCAGATTAATTGTTTTTCTTTATCTGCCCGTGGAAGTCGTAAGAAGTAAGCATGGGCTTCCCCTGGTGAAAGAGGATTTGCCAAACTAAAGTCACAAAAGAACTTATAGTGCACCTGATAGTATGTGGCAGCTGCAGTCCAAGGACACCCGCAGTCAAGGATAGCTAGGGATGCGTTATGACCACTGAGTACAAAGATGGAATGCATCACTACCTGTAATTATACCAGCTCTCAATACCCTTCAGCAGTGGAAACTAGAGTATCCGGTATTCGGCCTATCCGGCCTAAAATTACTATCCGGCCGGATACCTGATTTAAAAAAACCACTAATATCAAATTTAGATAAGTACTTCATTTATTAAATAAAACTATTATTTACGAATTTTATCGCGTTATTAATAGTTTTATTCAATGTGTAGTGTTCGCGTAAATTTAAGAAATCATTATGTCACTTAACAAACACAATCGGTAAGTAATCACAAAATTTTCATTTTAAAATTTACAAAATTAGTGCTCGTACTGCTCTAAGGCACAGAATAAATAATAGTACTACGTAGCTAAGGGCAAATTATGGCGAATAAATACTAATTTCTCTGCATTGAAAGGTAACAAGCGGTTTCGTCTGTCTTCATAAAGGCCAGCTTCAGAAAAAATCCGTCGCTGTACACACTGCTGCAGGGTACTGAAAGACAGATTGTGGCAAACTTTGATAAATTTGGGTATTGTGTAACAATACCTGCCTACCAAATATAAGAGTCACTATCGCGAACAGTTTGCACTAACTTTACTTTTCACTTCTTGCGATGCACCAAACGGCAATGTTCGGCAGAATATCCGTCGGCCGGATATCCGGCTATCCCGCGATAGGTTTGGCCGAATATCCTGTATTCCCTATCCGGCCAAACAGCTACCGTTTCATCTATAGTGCAACCACTGCTCTTTGTCGGTATAAATAGGTAAAGAGGTAGTACATACCCAGACGGACTCCCGGGTAAAATAGGAGCGCTCCCATTTAGAAAAGCTTAGCTTAAAGGCAGATTGATGATCGCAGTACCAGAAAAATTATTAATAGCTATTAATTTTTTGTGGGCCCATTACAAAAGTCGATTGCTTTCAAAATTGTCATTCACGGATTTATTAAGATCGTGCGTAAATAAACGACGCCGAAGTGTAAACAGTATAAGGCGTTTTTTCACGCTCGGTAGATTGTAATCCAAATTTAAAATTAGTTTGTTTTTTGTCGCGGGCTGCCGACGCTCCCGAGAAAAGGCGACCGGTCACGTTGGTTAAGCTAGCGTCTTTAGGTAATGAAGTGCATAAAACGGCGAGACGAGATCAAAAGACAATATTGAAGTTTGGGCACAAGTTTTTTGTTATAGCATTAGATAAGAAAAGAAGGATAGCAACGATGGGTCATCGACCTAAGAACTTGTCTTACGAGTGTAAGTATTTCACGCCGGAACTAGATGATCGACATAAAGAAACGCGAAGAAAATAATATTCCATGAGAACTTATGACATCAGATTATTATAAATGTGTTAAAACACTTACTGCCCACACTCAGCTTTCAAATTTTCTTTTAATGACTAAATAACGGGAAATGGAAATGAACACTTAGTCCCATAAACAAGACCAATAAAATTAAAGTTGCTCATTCTTCATTTTCGCTCCTACTATTTAATGTTGTTTTTTTATGTATCTAACTGTACTTATGTTTATGATAAATAAGTACAGTCAAAGTACTTATTGTAAAAAATTGACTAACTTAATGTTTGTGTTTGAGGAATCAAAAATCTGTACACTTTTTCATTATTTAATTTGTAAAGCATGCATTTTAAATTACAGATCAAATAGGGTATTGTTTCACCATAACATCTGCTCATATAGCGTGATGCACGCGTCGGGTTCAGAGAAAATGGGCACACGAGACATCTCATCATTAGGAAACGTAATGAGTACAAACGCGAACAATAACTTCCCTTTTCGAGTCGCAAAATAATGAAGACGGGCGAACAAGACGCTAACAGTCTTTGTCTTGCGATCTTTACAGTTTTAACTAATGACCAAAGATAACTAGATGATATAAAAGCTGTACTGTAGCAAGCTTCACTAGACACTATTAAAGTAAGACTTTCATCAACAACTCACCAATACATGAAAACACTTCATTAAAACACGGGAATAATTTTAAATATTTTCTAAACTTACTATGACAAAATATAGGTATTGTAATTTTACTTAACGTTTCCATGTGCTTCATATGGGGCCTTTTTTTAGTTTATAGTGACTACTATTTTTCCTACGCTTTTATGTGATTTGGTGCAAAAAACGTCTAACTAAAGAACAAAAAATTGCATACTACGCGTCATGTCAGAAACAAGATTTTTTAAAACAAGTAAGGCCGGGTCTACATTTATACGCAATCATGTAATACGCCGTTGTGATACCGTCCCTTTACGCACAATATCTCGTAATACAATTTGTATCGGATACATGTATCGTGATCGCTAGTTTGGACATATTTAGATTTTGTATCACGATGCGATACGATACTTGATACGTCGCGTTCCATCACACTCGGTTTTTCCCCATTCATCAAAGGGGATATTAACACCGCTATAATCTTGTACTTTGTACGTGGAATACGTACGAGGATCGAAAAAAAAATTATAGCATCCACATAATATAAACAACGATATGCCGATACGCTAACATATGATACGGCTACTGATACAATATATTTTTTTATAGGATAGGGTGACAAACGAGCACATAGTCCACCTGATGGTAAGTGGTTGCTGTGGCCCATAGACATTTACATCTATCCTCGATTACGAATCAAAATCGTTGTCACCCGTGTGGACTAAAATGGATTGCATCGTTTCCAGTAAAAAGGGTCTCCGGTTCTCCACACTCACCATACAAGAAACACAGCAGCATTAGGCTACTATTTCACGCTGGTATTCTGTGAGAGTGTGATCCTTCCCCGGTCGAGCCGACCCATGCGTGCTACAACTATACTACTAATATAACCGCAGCACGGCTCTACCAAGTAAAAATGGTTGAAACGAGCGTAAATACTTAAGATCGAAGTACTCGATACGCTACGTCTCATAGTACAGCAGTAAGTAGCATTAAGCATATTCTGGTATACTGCGATGGCGTGGTCCTTCCATAATCGAGTCAACACATTTGTGTTACAACGAAAATATTACACACTCATATAGGAAATCATATCACTTATCCTTAATTAACAGAGCTGTACGCGTCCATCATGCAAAGGGCATATAACTCACCGGTCAACAACTTAAGCCAGACATACAATACAGGCTTCGATTGCTGCTATCAATGCTATACAAAGAACATCGACGTGCAACACAAAGGAAAGTCGTGCGTTTCAGCTGCCATTATTTCATTAGAACAATAATTGATAGGTTATATTTTTGAATTGTATTACAACAGTATTTAGATTGATAGCGTTGTGCGTCGGAGCGTAGAGCGCCTTGTACAGTGTTACATGACTTTGTTTTGGGTGGCACACATGTAACGTACGTGTACGTATCAAATATGATTTCCCAATCAGCATTGTTCTGAATGAATGATTAAAGAGATCGATATATTACGTCTCGAAAGTCGGCGCTTTCTGTGTTCCGTGTCAAACAAGTAACTAACTGCCTTCAATATATAATAAATATCCATTTTATACATTAATATTTAGATTTATGAGTATTTTCACAGTTCACAAACGATATTTCTTTTACATATTGTTGTCTTTTAACTGAATTCAGAAGTTGACTATGTAGGAATAAATTTAAGAAACAAAGCAGTCAATATCAAAAGCGCTTTGTACCGTGTTGTTTTACAAAAATGAATACTTTGGCACAAGTTCGAACTTGTCTGTAGTCAGTCCTTGAAGAAGCTGAATAGTCCAACGATAACGTTGTACATTGCATGTCGCATCTACCTACCTGTATCCACTCAACAAGCATTACGCGTAAGTTACAAGCGTCCATTACGCGTAAGTTCACAGAAAAAGAAAGGGCCGGTTTTGTTTATCGATGTATGTGCCAATAAACGTACATAAAGTTACTAATAATAATCTGTGCCCAGCGTAGTGACGTAAACCTAATATACTCTTATTTCACTTACAGAAAAAATACTTTTTATGCTAACATAGACCAAATATATTGTGGGTAACGTAATTCTCGAATGTGCTACGTCAGTTATTGCATACAAGGTACCTAGTTGGTTGGCATAATTAAGGGAAGAGTCAAAGTAATAACAGTTATTCGGCTCCAAAAAGTGATTCTTCTTAGTTACAACTTATCAAAGTCCACTGCTGAACATGGGCCTCCCTATGGAATGCCTTACAATTTTTTCCGTGCCTTAATTTTGGCGCAATGTATATATAGTGCTTTTACAACAAAATCTCAGGAAATAATACAAAATTTGCCCATTGCCAAATTCAGAAACTTTAAGCACAAATTGTACAAGAAGGGTTATTATAATATTAAGAAATTTAAGAATGGCTATTATAAATTCCCCGGCCTCGTCCGAGTGGAATTTATTACGATTAGGTTTCTTAACATTGTTGTTGGGAACCCTAATACTTTTTCCAAACATTTTCTAAAATAATAGTAGTCTAAGTTACTCCTTATAACATCAGCTATCTGCCGGTGAAAGTGCCGTCAAAATCGGTGCAGCCATTGCGGAGATTAGCCTGAACAAACCGGCAGACAAACAAAAAATATTAAAATTGGTTATTTGTTATAAGTACCATTTATACCTTCACATGCATTTAGTAAAAATATGTTATTTTTACATTACAAGAGGCACTTCAATTTTGTTTATTTTTATAGATGTATAGATGATAAATAGGTTAGTAGCCCTTGTGAATGAGATGGTCGCTTCGATGCTCTTTCGAATATAATTTGTATATTTAATAGTGTAACATAATACAAGATTGTAAACTGTTGTTTTAAAAGAAATGTCCCGCTGGGTTTCCTGCTGGTTCTGCCCAGGACGGAGGTGTTTTCCAAGCCAGTAGTAAATTAAAAATAAGAATGACTTTTAATAAGAATTATTTATAAGTTTTATTGGATAAAAAAAAAAACTCTACTTCTATTTGAAAGCATAGTTACCGGATCGAGATTCCTGATTTTGGCTAAAATACGTGATCGATAATAAAACTTATTAAGTTCTTTTTAAAGTATACGCTGACAAACGAACAAATAGTCCATCTGAAGGTAAGCGTATGCTGTGGCCCATAGCCATTCAGCCACATTTATCATCAATTAAGAATCAAAATGCGTTGAAGAAAAAAGATACGTTGCCAGCCCTGAGGGCTGAGATGGAATGCCTCGTTTCTAGTAAAAAGGGTCTCCGGTTCTCTACGCTCACCATACGAAACACTGCATCATTAAGCTGCTATTTTACGCTGTTATTCCGTGAGAGCGTGGTCCTACCCCGGTCGAGCCGACCCATTCGCGCTGCATAAATATATCTGCAGCGTAGCTCTACCACGTAAAGAAGTCTACATTACTGCTAACGATCCGTTAGGCTATAATTCTATCACAAAGATAAACTCCGTGCATAGCCCTCTCCATAGTTTCACCACGTGTCAGATTCATAAGACACTCATCACTGTACTATTTATTATACCGGTAAGAGAAGTGTAGGACGCCCCCTTCCTACTGGACGACTTGGTAAGAAATTCTCATGTGTCTCGTAGCATTCCTTGGGGGAGACATGTGTTCGGCAGTGGACTTGTGAAGGGATGTAGGGGATGGATGGAAGGGGAGTGCAAACGAAAACACAGCGGTTAACTTTTATACGCCATCGAGTTCCTATTCCATATACAATATTATTAAAACCATCGTGCATGAACTCATGTGGTCTAACAGTTAGTCAGGCCATTAAAACGAAGAGACCGTGTGATAAAGCATGGCGGTCGAAGTCAGGAGACGTGCTTCACGGCATCGTGATAGGCGCTAGAGGTGTATTTTCACGTATGGATGAAATAACCGCAGTACCTAATAAAGAAACTTTAGAGCTATAATAATAAACTACATTTTCGTTTGTCGCACGGTATAACCCGATTCGGTCTTTTGACAGTATTCTTGAGAGTATTTGAAGCTCTTTATTGCGTACATTGTCATCAAGATTTTGTATTTGATAAGATGCCCCGTGTACGAACATTGTCTGACGCACTTAAGAAAAACGTATCTCGAAGTTCACTGACGATAATTTTATCCTCGCTTTACTTAGAAATCATTGTTTTAAGAGAACATTGTAGTGGCGCAACAATTACAGATTTTATATCACAATTTTAACAGTGGTAATAAAACAAATGAAAGGAAACAAAGAGATCTATATTGAAAAATATATTCACTTATTTTTTTTTTTGCTTCTTAGACATGCAGGATGTTTTACTTCATCGCCGAGCGGATGATAAATCAACACATAAAATCGCAGTTAACAATTTCATTGCTACCGGAGAGGTGCGAAATTTATAGCGATCGCTTATCCAATGAACTACCATGATCCAACACTCAGAAATGAGAAGAGGTCTGTGCCCGGCAATGGGAGTTACAAAGGCTGTGACATTACTTTTTTACGACTTTGAGATGTTAAATTTCTAACTTAGAATATGAATTTTAGTTACGATAAACAAAAAAGAGGATATGAAAGAAAAAGTTGATGACGTACGACATTAAATAGGGATTACTTGCCGCAATGAAGCTCTAGTCTATACGAATGCGAATGACGAATATCGGAAATGACGTAAACAGACAATCCAGCTCGAGCAGCATCGTTAGGGGCGATCTGATGTGATACAGATATCGCAGGGGTAAGGCGATTACGCTGCAAACGAACGCCGTATACGGTCAGCGCTCACCTCATTATGATCCGGTTGTTTAGACTTGTAAGTTCAGTGGCTTGATTGCTAGCAATCTTTACCGGGCCTGTTTCAAGATGTTTACTGAGATTTACATAAAGACTTGTCTAATCTAAGTTTTCATTTAGACACCAATAAATTGATGTTATTTAGAATAAAGGAATAATTAAATTGACTTTCGCCTTATCCGCCCACTAAAAAGTATAGAAATTCGAGTCGGTCATAAACGTTTATCTGTGCATTTATAAGGGTTGATTTTAGAATCAGATAAAAGTTATTCATAAGATAAAATACAACACAACAATTTAAAAATTACAGCAATTGAATGAATAAAATAGTTCGATTATTTTGCTTTAATAATCAGTATGGTTAATTTATTCTATTCTATATATGATAGCAAAAAATAAAAAATAACAAGTTTTATGAAATCGAGTAAAAGAAAACTTGATAATGACGTAAGTCGATCGTTCAAAAGCCGTAGGTCGCAAACGTTTAATGAAACCAAATTTTCAGGACTAATAATAGCGGCTTAATAGAACAAAGTTACGGATTGATTTTTTTTATAGAAAAAGGGCGCCAAGTGAACACTGTCCGCCTAATGGCAAGAGGATGCTGTGGTCCATAGACAGATACCACAGCTACCTACCTTACCAAACTTTGATTAAGAATCAAAAACAAAAAATAACCGTGCAGTGGCGGTGTAAGAATATCCACGGCTCCAAATAATCCCGTGGGTGTCGTAAGACCTGACAGAGGAAAATTAAACCAGGAGATAGACAGCAGCATCTTCATGATAACAGCTGAAAAAAACTGCAGTTGCCAATCCGCTTGCCAAGCGTGGTAACTATGGCAAATATTCCTTCTATGACGCAGTCCATCATGAAGGCCTATGTTCAGCAGTGGACTTTTGAAAGGCTACAGAGAAGTAGAAGAACCAAAATTCAGTTGCACTGTCACCCCTGTGGGACTTAGTTGGAATATCTCGTTACCCGTAAAATATGTATCTGATTCTCTACACTCACTGTACTATGTTTTCTGAGTTTCGACAGCAGCATTAAGCTGCTATTTTACGCTGGTATGTGAGAACGTCCGTATCCGAGCAAGTGGCGAGCCGGCCGGCGGTATCTAGGTATTCTAGGACGCTATTACAACAAAGTCCCAGAAAATATACAAGGTCTCTATAGAGAGACCCAGTTTTTTCGAACCAGTGGTAACGTAAAATATTGACTTTCAATAAGAATTACTTGTATCTATATTGAATAAAAAAAATTACTTTACTTTATAAAAACAGAGACTATTTACGCAGTCGTTACTGATGCTTAACTGAATATTTATAAATAGAAATAGCATTTGTGCGTATACTTAACAATCCGAACATCGGCTCACCTTTACTGAAATGCAAATTACCGAGCTATCACATTTAGAGCGGTTGCTATTCAGCTAGTTCTCAGCCGGGTTGCCCCACATCCGTTTATCCAATTATCTCTTTAAATAATGAACGCAAATATACTTCACTACATCTGTACTTCATTAGAACATTAGTTTTAAGAAGAAAATTGCCATTAATTAAAGTATTCACACATCAAGAGTCTTCTTAAGTTACCCGAAGACTTTTTACTGGAAACGAGGCATTATATCTTAGTCTTCACACGTGACAACGGATTTGCATTGTAATTCTTAATCGAAGATAGATGTTGATGTCTATGGATCACAGCATCCACTTACCACCAGGCGGATTGTTAGTTCGTTTGTCATTCTTATTCTATAAAAATATCCCATTTGGGTAGAATGTGGTAGTAATTATGGCTGCCTGCGAGGTACGGAGTTCAATACCACTTAAAACTGCAAATAATTATTTTTAGAACTTATTTATCTGACTGCTCGTATCTCTGATATTACATCTGATACGTCGTCACGATAAAGGTGTATAGTTGACAACTTCGGACGGTGCGTTGACCAAATTGCGTTAAATCGCAATTCATTAATCAAATTCATTTTCATTCATTCAAGGAATTAATTCTTATCAGAAAATGAAATATTATTCTTCTCAAAATGGCACAATTTTGATCATAATCAGAATTTTATTCTACAGTGTTGCGGTAAATGGTGACGAGACGGTCATAATTTCAAATAAAACAAGCTTAAAAAAGAAAGACTGTAACTGACATGCGCACTGCAAATTTATTCAAATATCTGTGACCATCTGCCGTGTGCTCCCAAAACCGCAACGAAGGGACGGTTAGGTCATCGGTAATTCTTTGAAAAAGGTGCTCCGCGTAAAAACTTGGTTCGTGCCCAACTAAACATTGGCAAAAAAGGCCATCGGAATGCATCTGCCGATTTATTTCTGCATAATTTGCGGCAAATTTTTATATTTTAAAAAGTAAACTGTGCACAGGAAGATTTCTCTTAAAAATACACCTGATGACTTTGAATAAATTATAAAATCTTCCTACAAAGGGTGCTGGTTTCAAAATTGTAGTACAGTCTAAAATAAATATTGTAAACTTATGTAAAAAATCATGAAGATGATTTTAGATTTATGTACACATGTTTTTCACCAAGTATACTAATAATTTACAGTACCTGAACATAAAAATTAAAATCTGTAAGATTAAGTACACGCCTAGGAAAATCAAACCTTAAAAACAAACTCGATACCGAACGTAACAAGAAATCAAGACAATTACAGAATTATGATCGGAACGCGTGTGGCCTTGGGAGTCAGAGACTTAACCAGTCGTACAATAATTACACAGTTATGTATCATACTTTACGGTTTAAAGGCTTAGGGATACCATAGTGTTTCGTTCAGATCGGACCCTTTTATGCAAATAATTCACACCGACTCGCGCCCCATCTATAAACTTGCAGGAAAGCCTTCAAAGGTTATATTACACATAGATATACATTTTAACTACAGTTAGGTATCTCATGTATAGATAGGCCCAGTCTTAGAACTTAGATAATATCGTATTATTTATAGCATTAAGTCAGGGTTCATATCTTTAAGTTCGCAATTATTAGATGCTATTGTAAAGAAAATTTACGCTGTAAAGGCATTTGAATTTTTCACATAATCTGATAATCTAGTGTACGATATAGTATTTTAAGTGAACGTAATAATTCAAAATTGTCCGTGTAGCAAAAAACAAAGGGGTTTCTAATTTGGAAATGCTCTATCATTACATTTTGTTGTTTTTTACTCCTTGTTGATAAATTTGAAGCGGTCGTCTAATGGTAGGGTGCAGACCGCGATGTCAAAAATCCATGGCTTCGCATCCACCATTCGCCTTTTATACGTGGTATGGCCACGTTGCAACTATATTATGGTTGTAGCACGAACGGGTCGGCTCGACCCGGGAAGGATCACGCTCTCACAGAATACCAGCGTAAAATAGCAGCTTAATACTGCTGTATTTTGTATAGTGAGTGTAGAGAACCGGAGACACGTTTTACTGGAAACGGGGCATTCCATCTTAGTTCTCAGGGGTGACAACGCATCTGCGTTTCGAATCTTAATCGAGGATAAATGTAGATATCTATGGGCCACAGCATCCACTTACCATCAGGTGGACTGTGTGCTCGTTTGTCACCCTCACTCTATAAAATAAAATAAAAACATTTGACTAATGTCGTGATTCGTGAACCTCTCTTAAAACAAGTATTTTAAATTTACAGGGAATGGTTCCCCTAATGAGGCCATCTGTGGTGGAGGCCTTTATTCGGCAGTGGACTTTGATACGCTATTATGGATGAACGTTAATTTAGTACATCATGCAAGTATTTTCTTTAAAAAAATACTTGAATAAAACTATATGTATTGCAAATTTGTAAAGTATTGTACTATAAAGTATATCATTAAAAATATGTTTAATTTATCATCCAGGAACCACCAAGAGCACATATAGTCGCCCAGGTCGATGCATGCTCAGCGGTCCATTGTTTCAAATGCGCCCAAACGAACCGGTTCGCAAGATAATGGCACCAAAACGGTCGACGTTCACGCATGCCAGCCGCGGGACCGCAGACAAATTCCAACCGGGAGTAGTTTTATCCACGCAGGGTTTAGGGAATCTTGGGGACTTATTTCGGGAAACTAAAAAAATTATAGACGTCCTATTGTTTATGGTTATGGCTTTGAAATTAGACTCAGAGGTTGAATTCAAAGCCGATGCTTTTTTTAAGACAATCGTCATGCGATTGTATTTAACATAGACCAAAATAAAGAAACTTTCAACAACGACAAAGCGGGTGAATGTTATGAGCGGTAGATACATGTATCAATAATTAAAAAGTACAAGAACAATGTAAAAAAAAAGATAAAGAAGTTCTGAAAGAGTTATTCTCCAAATAACCGTCGGTATAGTATTATATAAATTTATACATTTACAATATAGTAACATAAGGCCACGAGCAATCCCACTGTACTGTTTATTCTCGAGGGATAAATTATTAGTAAATCACTTTTATTGCATTTTTAATAATTAAAAAAAATAAGAATTAGAATACCGATACACTCCTAAAACTATCTTTTACTAACCATATCAATCACGGCTGTATAAATTATTTCGAGAACTTGATAAAATTTTGTTAGGGACACATGCTCAATTGTGTCAAGATCAGGAATGCTGTAAAGATGAAAATATTTCATAATAAATGTCCTCATGACTGATATGAGACGCTGATTTAAACTCAAGGTTGGCAATTTAGAACCTGATATATTTCTTCCACACACTTTATGAGACTCAAAGAAAGAAGTTGCTCAAAAAAGGTCGAAAAGTGTTGATCTCTTTCGTGCGACTACCGACAAGTAAATCGTCGAGAAAAATACGCCAAGGGACTTTAAAACTTGTTTTTATAGTGATACGTCTCATAAAACGTAATTAGTGTTATGTTTCCAATCCCACAGAATTGATGTACGTTGATGGTTTCATTTATCGTTCGTTCAGTTTTCTAGCACGGCATGTTTTTTTTTTACTATGGTATATTGCGGTAATGTTGGCAATGAAAGCAATGAGTCTAGAAGAATAACAACAAATCTATCTCCTAATTAGTTTTAATTTTATACGTTAAAATAAGCAGTATTACTGTCGAGATTTTGCATCCGAACGGCGAGTTATCTGGTGATTTAAAGCTGGAGTCGGATTCCAGAGACTAATAAGAAACTTACCCTTTATACCCTAATAAAGAAGGCATGCCGGATACTTCCTTATAAGTTCACTGGACTTTAATCGTCAATACTAATAATTTATCACAAACGTTTAAACAATTTTAATAAGCTTGAACAAAAGCAATAGTTTTGTTTGCATAACTCGACTAACAAGCCCATCATAATACCGAACCGAGATGTTTGCCGCGGTGTCCTGTACTCGACCGCGCCGCAGATAATCCCTGACCGGTTGCATGCCTCGTAGATAAAAATTACGCTTTAATGGGGGGAAAAAAAATCTCGCAGTGTCTTGTCGCACGAACGAAGCTTGCACGTGATTTAAATGTAATGTTACTTTGCTCGCACATCTTATAGTCGCGGTACTAAGTGACCGAGCTCTTAGCGTTAAAGTAAACTCTTTCTGATGGAGTAGCCCTATCCATTTGTATATTACCCCGATATGCGTATCGGATTGATAAAAAGTTCCACAGGCAGAACGGCTTTTGCGGCGTTGTGGGAGTCATAAATTCTCCGTTTTTAGACGTCGCCTCCACAATGATGAGACCGACTTTTTTTATCGAAGACCTCATTAGATTCTCAAGTATTTGTTCTGGTATTCTATATTAAGTTGGTGGGAGACTTTTGTCCAACATGTATTGTTACAGACTGAAGAAAACCATTTGTTTAGGACCCTTTAAATAAGAACATTAATTTCGATCCCCAACATGCAAGACTTAAGACGAACTAAGCTATTTCTTCGTATATTGGGTCCAAATTAGTAATTAAAACTAAAGGTAGCTGTGATGGACTTACCATCAGACGTTAAACATCTCAAATATCGGGAAATTAAAATAAGCGAAAATAACCGCTATAAAAGAAGAAAGAATGATGACATAAACTTGTAGTTCTCACCATCATACCATGTTTAAGTTTTAAATACGTATAAAAATTAATGAGTTCTTATATTGAATAAAACTATTTATACGGATTTTGTCGCGTTTAATTAACTTCGTCAAACATCTTAGTTCCACCCTGTGACCATGAGTGCTATAAAGCACCCGAAACTTCGGGAATTAAAAATAAGTTACCTAAAAGCGATAAAATACGTATAAATAGTTTTATTCAACGTATTAAAACTCTTTAATACACAAACTACTCGCATTAAATAAAATGAAAAATAAAGACGTACTATTTTATTTTGCTGAATTTTATTTCGTTTGATACACTTTAAACTGTGTACAGCACACAAATAACTTAAGCAACGTCCACACTCCATAGCATAGCCATTTCGTCGAAGATCAAATCTGAATAACACTTCACAATGCAGTGACAATAAAAGCTATTCCCAAAAGAATAATTTTATTTCTCACGCTCGTTGCCGAGTCATCTCCAAAACGAACTTGAGGAAGTGGATGCTATTATCTTCCTGAAATCAAGTCAAACAAACGTAGAGCGGGAGGTGTTTTTAAGTTGCATTTCGTCTCTACAGTAACAAGGCGATGGGGTGCGATCAAACTAATGCATTTCTTACAACTTCCACTCCACCACACATTATAAACGCATTTACCTCTAATGGATCAGTATTGCCTAACCCAAGACAATAGACAGCCAATCTTTATAATAAAGTACCTTCAAATGTACGAAAATATTTTATTAAATAGATCTCAATTTGCTGAAAGGGTCATACTTTATTAATGTAACATTTTATCATAGTGAAGATATTAATAGTTACCTCGCAACCATCCGTTAAATTATATAATTTAGCGGATGATAACTATTAATATCTTCATTATAATGGATTTCCACAAAGTAACGCCTCATTCTATCAATTATTTTTTAGTTATTTTGTCATAATTTTTTTTTTTTTATAGAAGGGAAGTAATATTAAACACGTTTTATGTACGCGATGCATTCACGCATAAAAATTTTGTGTGTGAAAGAGAAAGTAAACTGTTTAAGGACTTACAATGTTGTGTTTTGATTTTTAAATATGTTTAATAGAAGTAGACATCGCCAGTAAAATATAAAGTATTTGTTATGTGTTTAATAAATAATTGGTCCTTGCGTACGCTCTCGGACACTCGTCGACCCACATTCACGCAACCGCCGTGTGAATTGTGCACGCAGATTGTAAAACCTATGAGCTATTGCTACATTAGTTTTAACCTCTTTGGTATATAATTGTGACTCATGAACGCAACTAGAATATAAAGTGGTGGTCAAAATTTCTATAGAAAGGAATAATAAATAATATTAAAGTTGTTACTGACTTTGACATGGAGTGAAACATTTTTAAAACAAAATTTTTCAGGTTGTGTGCGTGTGCGTGACAAACATACATGTGATTCATCTGATGGTAAGTGGAAGCTGTAGGCTATGGACACCTACATCTATTCTCGATGATGAATGATAATGCTGATGTGTTGCTGCTACCCAATAAGACTTTTCACCTTCTACCCAATAAGATCCCTACGTGATAGAGCTACGCTACAGCTATATTATAGTTGTAGCACGAATGGGGCGGCTCGACCTGAGCGGGACCACACTCTTACATAATACTAGCGTAAAATAGCAGCATAGTGCTGCTGTGTTTCGTATGGTGAGTGTAGAGAGCCGGAGACCCTTTTTACTGGAATCGACGGCATTCCATCTTAGTCCTCAGGGGTGACAACGCATTTGCATTTTGATCCTTAGTTGGAGATAAATGTGGATGTCTATGGGCCACAACATTCACCTACTGTCAGGTGGACTGTGTGCTCGTTTGTTACACAAGCTATAAAAAAAGACTAAGATAGAATACCTCACCATTTTAAAAGCTTTCGGCGTTCGCCATACAAAGCAGCAACATAACAGCACTATAATGCTATTTTACGCTGTTTTTTTAAACTATTGTAAGTCATGCTATCCAACTGGTAGTAAGGGCTGACGTAGCCTAATATGGCGCTTTTGATCGAGATCGAGCCCACCTATAGGTACTGCTACTTAATAGACTATAACAATTATTACCACTATAAATCCGACAAGTTTTAGTATAAAACTTACTCGTACTTACACTGAACGTTTACGCACGCGGTCGACAAACGCATGAAAATAAACATTAACCTTCGTCTGTGTTTTATGCGCCGCTACCTGTTCAGTTACATGGTCAGACGGTCGGTCATCTATTATATTTCGTAACATTAAGTCATAAAAGTCGGCCTCTTACGACGGGACTTCAACGCAACGGTGCGACGTGCCTGTTGCAAGTTTGACGGACAACGCGTTACGTCAGGGTTTATCTGGTAGTTTAATGTTTGAAGGTGACATAACCTAGAACCTAATGCCTTAGTTACATAATGTATTAAAAAAATTAATAATAAAATTATAAATACTTAAATATATCAAAAAGCAAGAAGTGATAAAGCAAATCTACGTTGCAGAAGTGAACGGCAGAGTCGGGATGGGACGCGCTAGATGAAGTACCAAATTGTCGCTATATTGAAGATAGGCCAGATTAAGAGTACTCTTAACCGACGAGTATATATGCGTAGGTTCAGGGATGTAAAGGAGGCGAGAGTGGTATCTCCAGCTAAGATTCCTCAATGATTAGTTAGTAATATTTTAACTAATTATTATTATTAACCACATTAATATAGTATTTTAAACCTCATCACAGACCGCAGTCTCTAACACAGCGCAACATACAAAGCGTTAAAATTAAACCAAGCTGATTAATAAATTTAAGGAAAATATTAAAAATTACCTAAATATATAAAACAATTCGGCGTCATATAAAAAACGCAACCATTTAGACACTGGTTTGAAATAAGACAGCGCGAGCAAATAAAGCACTGTTACAACGGTCTAAAAACATGACAACACATTGACCCTCTAATTGGTTACCCTTCGATACAAACAAATTGATGACCAAACAAAGTGCTGATAAGTCCAAATTTACATTGACAAATTTGTAATAGAAAGATTAATATTTATAGATAGCTTAGAAAAAATTTAATTTATTACTGAAACACTCATATGTATATATAGGTAGAAAGAAAGAAGAAACAATTTATTTTGAGACAAACTATTTATTTATTAAGTTTATAACTTAAAACACGTAAATTTAATAAACTTCACTTCATACGTCAAAGGCATTTTTTTTATAGAATTAGGGTGACAGACCAGCACATAGTCCACCTGATGTTAAGTGGATGTTGTCACCCATAGACATCTACATTAAATCTTTGATTAAAAATCAAAACGAGGACTAAGATGGAATGCCTCATTTCCAGTAAAAAGGGTCTCCAGTTTTCTACACTCACCATACGAAACACATCAATATTAAGCTGCTATTTTACGCTGGTGTTCTGTGAAAGCGAGATCCTCACCCGGTCGAGTCGATTCATTCTTGCTACAACCATAATAAATCTACGGCGTGGCCCTACCAGGTATAAATGCCTAAACGCGTAAACGCATGCCAAGAAATGATAACTCAGTATGTGTTTTGGTGAAACCGCCACACCGATTTTCAGTAACGACCAAGAATGGAAATATAGGAAAAAAAATCAAGCTATTTGCCACTCGGAACTGTATCCACCAAGTCAGGAACCATATATAATATATATTATGCTGTTTTGCCTCAAACAAGTTACGCCCGCGAAGACTATGTACGAGAGGAATCTGAAATTTTTGTGAATTCCTCTGCAACATTAAAACAGTCGGTATACTCCTCGATTGAACAAAGAAGTACCTTTGAAATTTTTATATTTTCTTAAGGTATATATAAGACTGTTTCGAAAAATTGCTGTTTAATAGAGTCAGGCGTTATGCGGAAATCCATACAGATGTTAAAAATTAATTTACTAAGACTTAGGTGCATTTAGTGCTTCAAACTAGGTACGAGATTTTTTTATCTTAGCGTATAAATTTGTCAGATCTTTGAACTGCTTTTCTGCTTTAACTTTGGTTAAAGTGAGCACAACAAAGAGATAAAGCATTAAAATGCTGGCATTTAAATCTTACACTGACACACTTTTTTACAGAATAAGGGCGACAAAAAAGCAAACAGTCCACCCGACGGTTAGTAACCACGCTGTGGTCTATCCTATAGATACCTACATCCACCCTCGATTAAGAACCAAAATGTAGGTGCATTGCCATCCCTGAGGAGCGTGGGCCTTCATCAGTTGAAAAAATAACATAGCTCTACCACGTTGAACAGTTTACTTATTCGTAACGTTGATGACAGTATACGCCATAGACTCCTAAGCTGCTAATCTGCTGATCTGATGATAAACCAATCCAATATGCCCTGTACCTGTACCGCAATCAGCAGTTGCAGTAAATCAATACTAACTCAATCCAGGGTCGGGTCAAAAAAATATCAGTTATTGAGTTTCTTCACGAGTCCCGAACTTGGCGGTGTCCCACACCCGTGCCTCGGAAAGCACGTAAAGCCGTTGGTCCTGCGCCTGATCTCTCTCCGGTTATGTCGGTTTACCGTCCCATCGGACCATGAGAGTAAGGGAATAAGGATTCCCTTACTCTCATGGTCCGATTGGACGTAAGCACAGGTGCATACTCTATCTCTACGGGAACTATAATCCTGTCCTGCGACGATGGCTAGTCCTTATTGAAACAGGCCGCCATGACGAAAATTCGGCCTGGAGGACATTATTATTATTTTATTGGCTCTGTGTAAAAACAATGTCTATAATAGTATCCGACTCCGAGTCGTGTGATTGCGGTACTATTATAGTGATTTCCTCTATAATAGTACCGCAGTAACTTTTATATAATCTCAACAGTTAAAAACTAGCTAAAAATTGTATCCCAGTATAAATTGGACGAAGAGCGTTGGTATTACTAATGATGTAATAACACGTGGGAGATTACACTCTCGATTGAAAATTGATAACGTGTTAGCGGATAAAATTACGTAATAAGTTTAAACGTCCCTTGACCATTAACTAAGTCGAATTTAGAATAATAAACTCGAAAATTTCACACAGGAGCCGCCCCAGGGCGCTCGGCGAACAAAAACCGCTTCAGACTCCGAGAATAACGTGAGCGGGATTGAACTCGCGACCTTCGATCTGCGCACACGTCGCAGAGCTCACGAAAATGTTATTTGTAAGTTGATTGTGATGGAACACGGTCGGTATCACGTCACGCAATGACTAATTTCCTCATTGCTTGATGTATTTATATTAATATTTTGCATTTAAAGACCCTACAGATCCACTCTTTAGTATTTTCTTTTAATTTATAATACGTATAATATTACAGATTTTACGCGTCTGCTAGGCGCAGACATTCTTTCGTGTCTTAGAGGGTTATAAATTAAAGTTTAAGTTACAATTTCATATTCTTATTAACAGTTCCCCCGCGTGGAATCTATTACGATTGAATTTGAAGGGTTTTGTTTTTGCGACCAATTTTTTTTTTCTAAAATGATAGTAACTTATGTTACTTCTTATATATAACGTCAGTTATCTGTCAATGAAGTTCCGACAAAATCGGTTTAAAAATAGTTTTTTTTTTTGTTATCTGTACCGTATATTGTTTGACATGCATTTAGTAAAAAGTTGATGTTCATTATGATGACCCCGGCATTTTGAATTTCTAATTAAAAAAAAGTGCTGAAACGTGTCCGGTATGTATTACGCGGTGCTTGAAAAAAAATTTATTCAAAAAATATAATTTTTATGAGGAGGTCCTTTTTTTAAGTCCGGTTGGCTCCGCTACTTAATCGAAATTATTGAAACTGTGCCGTATGTGCTCGACATGTGCTGTTATGTGTAAATGTAAAAATAATAAAAAAAAATTACAATTTCACAAGGGAAAAACAAATTTGCCTGTTTTTTTTTAGAGTCACTGTAAGAACCCTATACCGCATAGTAAAAATTACAGCATAATTCCAATAAATTTGATAAACCTAAGTTGCAGAGTCAACCGGACTTAAAAAAAGGACCTCCTTTTAAAAATTACATTTTTTGAATAATTTTTTTTAAACCAGACAGATGATGGCACTACTTTGCTGTACGAATGACGACCGATGAAGCAAACTGTAGGGTTTAGGGATACGTGGTAAGTCGACAAGGAACGAAATTAGAATTCCTGTATTATTATTAAATCAAATCCTCCGCACAACGGAAACGACCTATGTTGAACAATAGACTTGCACGAGCTGATTATAAACAAGATAAAGCTCAAAACATAAATAAGAAAGATAATTACTAATATTCCTTACGAGAGAATATCATGAATAGTTTGCTCAAAAGCTTCGTAATACACAATTAATCGTGAACAGTCAAAAGCGGTGCTCGTAAAACATGCGACTATACAATGGACAGCAGGGCCCTAAACCCGGCCGAAGAAGAATTCTTCCAGAATACGTAATATAATGAATTAAGAACCATTGTATAAGATAATAAGCGGTCCGGTAATTATATGTGCAGGTGGGGTTATTATCTTCAGGGGTGTTAATAAAGTTTAGCGGATATACATAAAACTAATAATAAAAGAATATAGAGTTTACGGTCCGAACTTTTTGTTTACCTATGCGACGGCATTATACTCGTACGAATCGACTTTTTTCTCATAAAATCTGTGCGTTTTCTTTTATTTTTTTAGGCATTTCGAATCAAATTAATAAAGTTAGGTAGTACCGAGTTGGGGTGCGAAGTCAGAAGTCCTCCACGTGTGCCTGGTAGTTGCGGGTCCCTCTCGATACGTCTGGGAAGAGCAGTTACTGGGCCGGTGCACCCTGGGCGCGGCTAATCTTCCCCGAGAAATGAGAAGAAATTCTTATTCCTTGGGGAATGTTGCTGCCGCGGCTAATTATTCTGACATGGGTGGGTCCGTCCCGGACCAACAGTGCGTTCCTCTGCGTGACCCTCTGATCAGCAGAGGGCATAGCAGAGGAGCGAGGGCGGGCTCGGTGTGCACTTACCCTGCCTCCGGGCAGACAGTGAAGGATTCATCCTTTGCTGTCACCGCCGGTCTCGTAATCCCAGTATCGAAGTGTCGTGGATCATGTCTCGCGGCTTTGATAGGGACCGAGGGTCTTGGCTTAATCGCCCGGACTGCGAGGGAGAAAACCTCTATAAAAAGTTACTCCGAATCCCAAGCGGCGACGCACCGCGAGGGGATGGATGGCTGACGGGGTTATATGAACAAATCAGCCGCTAGTGCGCTCCTCGCCAGGGTACCTGCAGACCCCCTGGCG
>DWHP01000081.1:0-25771 GCA_018247895.1 Parnassius honrathi
ACATACATAACCAATAAAATTAATCAATTAATTTTAACGCTCCTTGGAAAACTTAAACATGCTTTGTTGGAAATTCGATAAATAAATGAAGGAAAATTTTGGTAAATAAAAACTTTTTTGGATTTAATTACATCTTACAATAATAAAAAAAATCTTATAAAGTTTTCGCTCTCCAACTATATTTCCACCGATTCTAGTTTCATTGGCTCTCGATAACTGCCATTCTTGTTAAACACTGCTATTAAACGTAAGTACTAGTATTACGTAGTTCAAGATAGCTTAATGGCTGACCCGGTTTAGCAACATTGAACTCTTAGCCTTTTGACTCTTGACAAAGTGCAAATCATAGTGCATAAACCAGTTAATAATTCGTCATTTGTAAGCCAAGAGCAAGAAACATTTACACACACGTTATCACGTGATAAGATTAAGGCCGATAACACACTATGGCGAGGAGAGGTTTTTTGTAGGTCACTGTACAATAATTATGAAAGTAACGTCGTTAAAACATCGGCATAGCACTGTATCTCCTAAATACGGGTTACTAAGTAACCTAGCTAGAAACATAAAAATATAAATATATAACATATCCTAGAGACACAGGATTTTACCCATTTTTAAGTGCTCCTCATGATGTATTGTTTATATTTATAAAGAGTAGTTAAACTATAAAAATGATAATAAAGAACTAAATATTATGTTTAGAAAGATAATAAATATTACGTTGTTTATTTTCATATCTCGGCTTTTGCGGTTTACTAATAGCACGAGCCTAAGCCAAGTGTATGTTACTGGATTTGGTAATATCCGATGACCTACCTTATTCAGTTACCTATGTGTTAGGTTATGAGGTAATTTGCCTAAGTATGGGTGTGATCTGTTCTTCAGTTTGCAGGAATTTCTGTTCTGCATGTATTTAGTTTTACAGCTTTCTGTAACTGTTTGTATGTGTTAGGTGGTAAGTTTAGAGTATTTACAGATTGGTGTAATTGATTCGGTATTACGCCCGTTGTCGATAGTACAATGGGCACTTTAATTACTTTTTCAAAATGCCAGAGTCGAGTTATTTCATCTTTAAGTTCTGCATTTTAGGGAGTTTTTCGGCTATTGTAGTTTGTAGATAGTGCGTATTAGGGACTGCTATATCTATAAGTTATCCAGTTTTGTTAATTTTATTAATTAATTTAATATCTGGTCTGTTACAGTGAATAGTTCGGTCTGCGAGGACAGCGCGGTCAAAGTTTCGTTTTGGGGTTTTATAATACGCTTTCTGAGTTGTATTTATAATATGGTTGAATAGAGTTTATTAGGTTATGTTGGTGGGCTAGCTTTTGGTGAATAATATTTGCAACTTGATCGTGTCTGTGTTTGTAATCTGTTTGGGCTATGACTTTACATGCACCATGTAATGTGATGGCTACGTTCTGGACAATTGTTGCATTTACTGCACGTATCAGAAGCTAAGGTTTTTATAATATGTTTGTGGCAGTTCCTGGTTTCTATTACTTGATCCTGTATAGCAATCGTAAAGTGTTCAGTGTCTGGGAAAAGTTTCCCATGAATCAACCATGCGTTCGATGCTTCTTTGTTTACATGTTGGCTTATATCATGTTGATGTAGAGACTGAGTAGAGGGTATGTTAGTTACAGCACGAATGGGCGGCTCGACCGGCGAAGGACCACGCTTTCACAGAATACCAGCGTATAAATAGCAGCTTAATACTGATTCAACTTGACTCTTAACCTAGGATAAATGTACCTAGATGCCTATAGACCACAGCATCCACATACCATCCAGTGAACTGTGTGCTCGTTTGTCACGCTTAATCTATATAAAAACAAATTTAAACCTATTAATAGATAAGGCCTATATATTTTCTGGGACTCTGTTGTAAAAGCATATACATTGCCCATGAAGGAATTACTGACTCTGAAGTCAAGTAATTATTATAACTAATTTGTGGTTGTTCCTTTTATTTACAGAATGCACGTAACTATTTTAATAAAAATATTTTCGTTTTGTGTGCATACATAAAATTTTTTTAAATATACTATGAGACCAAAGTTAATATATTTTAATTTTTATACGAGACTTTCCTTCTACGTTTGAAGCTGGTTGCAGACGTTCTTAGGCTACAAAAGACTAGTCGTCAGGCGGACTATTACCTCCACATCACAGAAATAAAAAACTGTAATAACTAAAACTGGTCGGAAAACTAGTCTAACCTAGTTTGTCAATTTTTTTGTAACATTGAAATAAATTGTTTTATAGAGTTTTAATAGATTTTCATAGGAACAAAATAAGGTGGGTGTGATTTGATTCTAATTATGTTATCATATCTTCTCACTTTGTTTATGTCAAATGGTCACGAAACTATAAAGCCATGTAAATTACATGAGAAATCGATGAATGATTATTTTTCCTTATAACAATTTTATAACCTTCTTTTGAAATACTAACGTAAAATAGCAGATGTGCCACTGCACTACATAATTACATGTGGAGTACTCCGTGCTAGTCACGGAATATTGGTGTCAGTCCTCAGGGAAACGACTTTTACTCTAGTGAAGACGCAAATAGTTTTTTTTATACTATAAGGGTGATAAGCGAGCACACAGCCCACCTGATGGTAAGTGGATACTATCACGAATAATGAAAGGAATACATTAACAGTAGTCAAATACTGGTTTAGAATAAGTAAAAAAAATCTAAACAAAGTTTCTCACTCTCCGTCTATTTAGACGGATGTCATCATAAAAATGTTAAAATTAGTAAAAGCTAAAATTACTAATGCTATCGACGTGCATAAATTAAAATGTTTGCATTAATTATTATAAATAGACTTATTAACCTTTATAATATCTTAACAGTTTCTCGAATGTTATAAATTCTAGAATATTTACGGGCATGCTCTAAATATTATTTCCTAATAATTATTTTACAATATTACCTTAAAGTCAAACAATTTTGTAGACTGTTTGTTTGAATGGATTTCTTTTAAAAACGCTTTAATTTTATATAAAATCAGTGCAGATTTTGATAAACAACATTACGGTGAATATTAGTAGTATGATGAAAGGTTTTTTTTTAAATTTACATCAAGTTAAAAGTCTTTATGATGGTAACTACAAAACAATATAACAGTGTTAGAGCCATCTCTGGGCCGGGGCACCCCAGTGCCAGCTTCTTCCATTTGCATCTCCATCCAGTGCGAGCAGTTCGGACGGCGACCGAGCTCTTTCCGATCGGCTTGACTCACTGGCACTGTGATGAGATTTTGCATCTCTTTGCGTATTATATCGCATCTATCGCGGGGAGTGCTCTGAGGAATTGCTCAGACTAATTCCGGTCGCACAGTTTCACCATCGCACATCGCGACAAAACTCGTGATATCATCCGTACCATCTAGATGACTGGCAGTCTACCACTAAGCGATTTAAAAGAAGTTTTCTCCCTCGCACAACTTCCTTGCGGAACTACCACCAGAGATTTTTTTCCGGACCGGTACGACTTAGGGACCTTCAAGAAAAGAGTCTATTCCTTTTTAAAACCGGCAACGTATCCGCAATTACCCTGGTGTTGCAGTTGTTCATGGGCGGCGGTTATCACTTACCATCCGGTGAGCCGTATGCTCGTTCCCCTTATCATATAAAACAAAAACAAGTAGTAGTAGTGTGCTGGCCGAGCATCACAGACAACTATTTGATATAACTTTAAAAATGGACAGTCACTACAGATTGTTTCGCTGCTCAAGAGGCTGAAAGCGTGACTGCCGATCACGGGTACCAGGTTTGAATTCTGGGTTGGGTCAAAATCGGTTATTGGGTTTATCTGTCAAAAATATTTGCAATAGCCGTGTCGGGACGTTGACGCACGGAAGTCCGTTGGTCTCGCGCCTGATTTTTCTCCGGTCGTGTTCCTTCTTAGAATACTTTATTTCCTCACTTTCATGTGCATAGACTGTGGCGCTATAATCCCGTCCTGCGCAGGTGGCTATACTCCGTTAGGGGTCGCGTCGTGACCAGATTAATAATTTATATTATTGCTTTCGGGCTCAGTAAATAATATTTGTCATAAAATTCCGATCAAGAATTTGTCAAAATCTTGTGTTCTTATAAGGTGATACCACCGGGAACTCATAGTCAGCAGTCGCTTTAATGCCTAAGATCAACGAGGTTGTCATAAATAATGATTATGAGGTGCCGTGTGGTAATGGAGTAAGAGAAACTATTACCTCGTTCATCCAATGAACGTCGTTTAAGACCATCATGGAAAATGACAAGGAGTCTTTGGGCTTGCTACAGGCGGTGGTATACCACCATTTACACCAAGGTACGTGGGGTAATATAGTCGCCTTAAGCTTTACTAGGGCGGTAAAGCTCAATTTCGGTTTAACAGACTATATGAGCTGAAAACCTAAGTAAAATAGCCTAAGCAAAATATTAAGTTTAGTAGCAGGCGGGGCCCATTGCAAATTACAAATCGAAAGATAATGGGTTCCGCTTGCTGCTAAACTTAATATTTTACTTAGGCTACTTAACTTAGGTTTTCAGCTCATATAGTCCGTTAAACCAAAGTAGGGTTTACTTTGTTTACAGTTTATTTTAATTTTCTTTTGTATTCTCAATATTGTTTCGATCTTTTTAGTGCACTAATTTTAAATTGTCTTTTTTGCAGTCGGGTTGTTGATTTTTTTTTAAATTATTTGTTTTATTGTAAGTGTAATAAATGATTTTTATAGTGTGATTTAAAATTATACTTTGAATTACACTCACGAATAGGTGGAGGAACGTCGTTTCAGCACCTACTAGCTATATTTAAAGCTACCTCTGAAAGCTGCAAAACAATAAGTGGGATTGGAAAGCGGGTTCGTACAAGACCTAATGATGTTTTGTTGATTTCTCCATATAAATTTATCATATAATTATAGGGGTAACTCAGTTCTGACAAGCCTTTTTTGCAGGAAATATTTGCCTTAATAGTCACGGTTGGCAGGTGGTTCCAGAGGTCTCTCACTTTTATACTTTTACACTCACTTTTATACACTTTGATACTGCTTGCTTTCTATCGCTAGTTTGGGTATTTTAAAACGAAATGGTTATACAGTCATCTATCAGAAGACAAGGTGTCTCAGGCACTTCCCATGGACGCTTCTTACGGCACCCATGGCACGAAATATGGTGATGGTTTCTCTAGCGACGACATGATACTACAAAATCTGGGGGCACGGCGGTGCCCCCGCCAAGTCGAGCAAAAAAGCGACACGGCCATACCATCCTTTTCACGAAGCAGTTCAGGCCATTTTCGACCCCCATATAACTTCATTGCGAAGAAAACTAGAAGCCCGAATTTTCAGTAACTAAGCTGGCATTGTATAAATACAGTTAATTCCATTCAATTCGATCCAGTAGTTTAAGAATTATAACTAGTCAAAGTTTCTTAATTTTGTCACGCACTGACTGACCGATCATCAAAACTCTAAGGCACTTCTAGCGGACAAAGAAGTTTCAAATTTAGAATACTATTAGTGTTTAGTGTACACATCAAGGAAAATTAAAAATATATTGCAATTTCGGTCCAGTTTTCTAGATACACCAACTGCATAAATAACTTTTTAATCCTATAAAAATATATAGGATTACAAAGTTACATTTGCAGTGAATGAATCAGTGTATCTGTATTATGTACAATATAATAGAATTATAGGTGTAGACAGGTACGTTGTTGGTATTCGAGAAGTAGGAGGTACCGGAAAGGAAATAAAGTAGAACTATCTACGAAAAGGAATGAGATGCCATCAAAAACATAACGTGTAAAAAAAAGAAGTCTCGTACTCAGTTCTTCTACCTTAAAAAGTTGTGAGAAGTCGTTTAATTTATTCAGTCTCTACTTAAGGGTCCTTGACAATGACACTTTGGAAGGACCTGGAGGTAGAATTATACTTCTTTTTAAGAGCGCTAGTATTTGCATCCTGACACGTCAACGAGCGAGCCCAGGCCTGCTTTCGACGTAATACAATTTTGTAGGAGCGACCAAACCATGGCTGGGTTCTGCCTCCGATAGGTACCACAGATGGTGGAATAATAAATTCTATTCCCTGAAGCACCACATCAGCGACGCATCGGCAGCAACACTGGGATCATCCGGCGAGAAGCAAACCCGCCTCCAAGAGTAGGATGCAAAAAAAGATTGCATCCCGTCCCAATCAGCTGACCTATAATCCCCAACACGGCGGCAACCTGCAGTACCCAACCGCGATGGGAGCATGAGTGGCACCGAACTCCGAATCAGAAAATGGTCCGATGAGCCAAGAGGGGCATCGACGGAAAACTGTCCAGATAAGAGGTCAGTAGAAGGTCCAACATGAAAAGTACATGATCTTCCACATTGGGATCCACTTAAGCGAGGTAACCGGTTGTGTCAGACCATATGCCAAAGCATAGTCATAAACAGATCTACCCGCATGATCGGTTAAATGAGAATCAAGCCATTCAGCGTGGTGGGCGTTAAAATCACCAAGCATCACCATCTCTGCGGATGGGATCAGTTGTAACACGGAGTCTGTAGCCATTTGGACGTGGTCGATGAGTTGGTCTGTGTCGGAATTACCGCTATGGGAACTATAGAGGCACCCGTAGACGCGGGGAAGGTCGTTGCTGTCTATGCGCAGCCATAAGATGGACAAGTCCTTATCTTCAAAGCTGCCGAGGTGTCGAAAACAGATGTCCTCTCTGACATATGTACGCAAATTCGTAGCCCGGGTAAGAAAGATACGAAGTATCAGCCGGAGAGGACATCTGTGTCTCGGTTAGAAAGAGCAAGGCCGGCTTCGCTGTTTCCACATGGTAGTGGACGGCCTTAAGGTTTGAATGAAGTTCCTTGATGTTGCAGAGGTTCACGGATAGCAATGTATTTGGGGTGTCTTTGACTTATTGCTCCGTTTTCCCCGAGCAGGTTTAGTCTCGAGCGGAATTTCACCCCCCATCCCCCCCCAGAATACGTGGGGCAGCACTTACGCTCAGGAGGAGTAGGGTAGCTTTAGCGTGGATGCTCAGCGAGGAATTCCCCGTCACCAGGGGTGCTGGTAATACCCTCCTGGCATATAAAATTATATTTAACTCCGCTACCATGTTAAGGTCTTCAAGAAAAGAACCAAATCTTTTTTAACATTTGTTCGACTTGGGCGGCTTATACTTTAATACTAGCTGTTCCCCGCGACTGTCCTCGTCAAAATTATGACTATAGGAATGGTTTGGATTTTGCACGGAACCTTGATTCTTTTTCCAAAATATAGGTTGGTGACTCCTTATAACATAAACTATCTGCCAGTGATAGCCCCATCGAAATTGGTCCAGCAATTCCGGAGGTTAGCTGGAACAAACAGAAAGACAGTCAGTGAGAAATATAGACAGAGAGACAGACAAAAATTGTTTTTTTGTAATAAATATCGTATATACTTTCATATGCATATAGTCAAAAGCTGTTATTTTGACATTACAAACAGACACTTCAATTTTATTTATGTATTTATGTAGGTTAAGGTGCGCGAAAACGCTACGATGTATCGTAGCGTTTTCACGTCAACAGTAGTGTTCCCAATTACTTCAGATGTGTGACTTGTCCATGTTTCTAACTATCTCCGTTCTCGTCGGGAGGCACTGTTGAAGTTATTGAATATAGTGTTAAGGTATTCTGGAAATTTTGCCTAAATCCTCCGAAATTCGACTAAATTCTCGCTTTCTCGTAACCGCATACGCTAAACAAAATATTTTTGCCGTTTTCTGTTTGTGGTTTGTAGTAGACATTAAATCGTAATTTTATCAGTACAATCATTTAGACAATATTATATACGGCTATTAATACACAACTAGATACAACAACGCAAGCAACAGGATAAATAGCTCTGGTAACACAAGAAAAACGACCTCCTTACAACAAGACTCCAAATAATGGATAATAATTCCTTCTCTGGTTAATGTAAAAACACAAACTGCGGTGCGCGAAACATGTGTAAAAATGTCAGAGAACTCTGACAAACTTTCTATAATTTAACACGGCAAATTGTGTTACACAGCAATAAAGGAGATGTTTGACTAATTTAATTTTCTCGCTGAGTCTCGCTGTTCAATAATATTGTTAATTTATCATTGTCCCGGAGGGTTGGGGCGGAGTGAGGAATGCCGATGCCCCGCCGTAGATAGGTACTTACTGATTATTGTTTTTACACGTCGTCTCTGTACGACGTGGTTTTACATCCATCAAATAAAGAATCATTTTAAATTGATAATTATTCGGTAAATGACATGACTATTTTATACGTACTCGTATGTTTTCTTTTTTTGTTACAATTTTGAGTAACATATAAAAGACATCAACGACATTTAGTAAATAAGTACATAGTACCTATTATTATAATTATTATCAACGGAATGGTTACAACGCCATCTCACAAAAGTCATGACAATTTTTTCTGGCGTTACCTGTAGACGCGTCTACCACGGCGATAAACTGAAGTAATGAATTTTTTTCCGCCGTGATTATATTACTTGTATTAAATAAAACTAGTGGTAGGATATCCGCAGAGGAACAAGGGTAACCGACATAGAACATCGGATCATTAAGCTGAAGTGGCAAAGCGGTCCTATAGCTCGAAGAATCGACGACTGATAAGAAAGAAAGGTTCTCGAGTGTCTCTCGAGAGTCAAGCGCAGTGTTGGGCGACGCGCCGCCCCGCTAAATCTACATTTAGCGGTAGTATTTGCAGTATTTGAATTGATACTTTTTAATGTACTGATTTTATTTAAACTAAGTTACTTAAATCAAAAGAAATAAATATTATGCAAATACAAAAATCTACAACCAAGATTCAACATACTAAATAATAATATTGTTTTAGTTTAATGGCACCAAAAGATTACTCAGAAATTAAATACATATATCAAAGTTTTTGGTATTCCGCTATAGGGTTTTTTTCTTGGTTTAGTCAGGTATATATTTTTTTATATAGCATAGGGAGACAAACGAGCACACAGTCCACATGAAGGTAAGTGGTTGCTGTGGCCATAGTCGTCTACATCCATCTTCAATTACGAATTGAAATGCAGATGCGTTGTCACCCGTGAGGACTAAGATGGAATGCCTGGTTTCCAGTAAAAAGGGTCTCCGGTTCTCTACACTCACCATACGAGATACAGCAGCATTAAGCTACTATTTGACGCCGGTATTCTGTGAGAGCGTGGTCCTTATCGGGTCGAGCCGATCCATTCGTGCTACAACTATACTACTAATATAACTGCAGCATGGCTCTACCAACTTACAAATACATAAAATACACATATACAAATACAAAAATAAAACACAAAAGTTACAAATATATTAAATAAAACAAAAAATAAAAATAACAAAACATAATACGGAAATAAAACTTATAGAACGATATACTAAAAAGAACTCACAGTGAATTTATCCAAAACTAAAAACCGTTACTATAACTTTGGTTCATATTTATGAGTCATTTTATTCACATAGTCATGATATACGGAAGATTATCTATGTTCCACTATATAATATAATACACTAAAATGTATATCTATTTTATGAACCGTTAAATCCTGAATCGAGTTATACAGAATAATACAAAAGGCAAAAACTACCGGAAACCTGCAGGCGACATCTCCTTACAGTTGGGTTTAGTTAATCGCACCTTGTATACATGACTAAATAACCTTTAAAGCGAAAGGTCTTCGATACTCTAATACAAGCATAAACTTTAACACGCCAACAAAGAGCGAGTTGAAGTTTCGCAAATGTTTGAAATAACTTATTGATTATAATGGATTGAGCCGAAGAAGGTGCGAAAGTGTACTTTATCGTCTTGAGGGCTTTAATATAATGTCAAGTTACTGTTGTAAATAGCAGCAACTGACTTCAATCATTGTAGTTAGTCAAAGTCAGTAAAAGAGGCAACAATTGAGGAGACGTATCGTGTCCATCGTACAGTGTTAATTTTATCATGACTTTAAAATTTGTGAATTTCTAAAAATTATGACAGTAGTTTTATATTAACATCACTATATCACGGGAGTATTATTCGCTTTTATATAACGCTTTCAATATTTACTGATTTTAAAAAGTTATTGCAAAATTTTTAAATCATATTGATATTTATGTGACCTAAATTTATATATAATTTCAATTAAATATTAATTCAATAGTTAATGTTATCATAATTACAATGTTTATCGCAAAGTTAGTAATTGGTAGTTACTACAATATTGACATCTTACCTATGATGAATAGAATAGAATAGAATATATATTTATTTTTTCATCACAAACATGTATTTAATAGTTGATGACAAACATGTTGAACTATCAACTATGAACGTATTGAACCCTACTTTGTGAGTCTGGGCCTAATAAAGATCACCAGGCAATCACCAGGTCACACCTCTCGGTTTATGCAACTTAAAATTACACGCTTGTAAAATATATTGAACACATCATCACTTTCATTGAATTAGTTATGAGAAAATCGATATATAAGATGCCAAAGCCAGTTTATGTAATGATGTAGATAAATATTTTAGATTAAAATGTATACGTATATAAATATTATAATTTGAAATAAAAAGTTATTAAAGCTATATAATAATAAACTGGAACGTAGTGACAGTAGAACCTAAGGTCGCTTTGAGGTTGTAGCTACACTCCGGCGACATGCAATCTATTAGTCTGGACATCAATGTATAAATTCCTTAGCGGTCCTAATGCAGTGCATAAATTTCTACATACGAATGAGTCGCTTGATATGAGCTTTGCTCGCTGAATATACACTGAATATAAAATCAAACGCTATGTCCGAACATATTCCTAGCTAGAGCATGCAAATTTAACGGCATAATATGGAAGGCGCAGTAAAGAGGCGCAGTGCAAATTCGATTTACATTACAAGCGCATGTCGTAAACAGTAATGGAAACTATTCAATTTAAATATACATAGTTTTATATTCTACTATGCGTAGTGCAATTATTCACCGCCCGTACCAATTTACTCGACAGGGCGCGAACGTTACGCACTCTTATTAGAATGGCTGAAGAAATTGACCTGTTCTGTTGCACTTTGAGTGCATTCACTAGGATGGGATTGTTTATAAATTATTACAGTTAAGATCATATTTTTGTAAATCATAAAAGGAACTATACTATCGCATTAGGTCATTTTGCAATGATAGTTGTAAGTTTCAATAAATAAATAATTAATTGAATATCATTCAATGTTTTTTTTTTTTATTTTAGTTTGTATCTGGAGGAACTGTTTGCTAAGAATATACGAATATTCTTAGCAAACAGTTCCTCGAAAAGCTTATTATAAAATTGAATTTTTAGAAAATACATAAGTGTAGAATTAGTTTGTTTTTAATATAAATAAACTTTCTACATTAGTCACCAGCTGGCTGTGTGCATTAAAATTTAAAAAAATATTTCATTGTAATAATTCCATTACTATAATAAACACCACAATAGAATTTCTAATTAAAACAAAATTTTCAGAACGATAATTTTATTTAAAATACAACAAAAGAGCTTCAAGAGCTTCGTGCAGGTTCTGCTGTGTTAGATTTGTACCTGCCCAATACCAGTCAGTGCAATATAGCAAACAAAGTTTTAATATACATAACGTCTAGATCTAAAAGCAACGACTGCAACTTCCAATGCTCGTGAACGGTCGAGTAATAAAAAATTGAAGGAGGTATGCAAAAACAAATAGCCACTTTTCTTAGGCAATTTTGTTAACTTTTCCCTTGTTCATAAAACGAGGAAATTTTGAATTTCTTGGCCACGAAATAAAGGCACTGTTCGTGACTTTATTTACGAGCGAACTGAGTTAACCGATGAATATGAAATAAACTTTATGAAATCTGATTCAGGGATGTTAAACGTGAAAGCGCTTTCGTAAAGCAAATAACTTATTAAAAATAAAAGTACGTTTGTGGTTATCAAAAATATATTTCCTTAAAGCAATTTTTATACAATCTTTGATAAAAATAATAGTAATATAGCAGCATAATGCTACTGTGTTTCAATATGGTGAGTACCGGAGCTTTTTTTCCGATAACGAGGCTCTCCACCTTAGTCCTTAGGGGTGAAAACATAGTTGTATTTTATATCGTAACCGAGCAGATGTAGGTAACAATACGTTATCACCCCTACCCAAATACGTAAACACCCCTAAGGACTAAAGGTAGACCTTTAGTCCTTAGGGGTGTTAACGTATTTGGATATTGTTTCGTAATCTAGCAGATGGGACGGGATCCTCAGGATTCAGGTGCTTGTTTGTCACCCTTACTTCTCTAAAAATACAAATATATTATTATATACGAGAGTTCACCCTTTTTGCCATATTCATTTCTTGTTTTTAATTATATTGTTAAATATCAAAGCAGATCTAACTTTATACACACAGATACAAATCCAGCGGGTGCGGAGTTCACGGTTGTTGTTAACCCGATTGCCACATGAATACATCAATGGAACACAAAAGCGGATTATAATAAAATTGCAAATTCGTTTCCGCCGGGAATACCAGGCGAGGACCAAAGAAAGCTAGTCCCATATAACAGATATTGAGATATTGAATGGTATCGGGACGCAATAAAGCTATTTGCACATTGGTGTCAAGAGTGCCGAATTTATTGTTTCAGTTCAATTGTATGTGTATATAAATCCGTAGCGTTGCACATACTTAGTATTATTATTTTTGGTAAGTAGACCCGCGTTTATACGTGGTAGAGCCACGCTGCGGTAATGTTAGTAGTATAGTTGTAGAACGAATGGGTCGGCTCGATCGGGGAAAGACCACGCTCTCACCGAATACCAGCGTAAAATAGCAGCTTAATGCTGCTATGTTTCCTATGGTGAGCGTAGAGAACCCGAGACCCATTTTACTGGAAACAAGGCATTCCATCTTAGTTCTCAGGGGTGACAATGCATCCGCATTTTGATTCTTAATCGAGGTTAAATGTAGATGTCTATGGGCCACAGCAGCCACTTACCATCAGGTGGACTGTGTGCTCCTTTGTCACCCCATTCTATAAAACATAGCTCCACCACGTACAAAAAGTTTATGAAGCAATTAGTCATTTTGCGGTAAATACGATTTTCTATCATTTAAAAATATAAAAATAAAATGTTTACTCTAGTCTGTAAGTATGATCTTATGTATTTCCTCTGTTCATCAACATAGTAGCATGACCTATTTTCTAAGATTTTGGTTAAAAAGGTACATTTAAAAACGTCAATTTTATACCACATCATCAGACTTCTACTTTTGCTGAGGATATCTTTTGCTCCGTCTTTTACAAAATACACACTAAAATGGATTACAATAACTTGCATGAATCGATCAGTATTTCCCTCTGAATAAAATGTTTTCGCTAAGCTCGCATGTTTTACCATGCAAGAGTTTACCACTTACCATCAGGTAAGATCGTAGGTAAATATAATAAAATCAATATACAAGTATAAAAGCAAGCAGTGTTCAATAAGTGGATTCCATTGTAAAATGTTCTTATAGTGCCAACGTAATAAACTTGAGTGGCGGATCTCACATTGTGGGTGGCAGGTGACGTCAACTGTAATACTTTTAGATATATACATATGAAAAGGAACTTTGATCGAGCGATAATGAACTTTGATTTGGATATTTAGGTGAAGGTGAACTTCTTGGACGTTACCTTCACCTTAAGTAACATAATATGAAGGTAGACTTGTTAGTTACGTTTTTTGGGACTTATTTGGAATTGACATAAAGAATAATGAAAGCCAATGTATGGAGCTTAGATCCCTTTTAAGGCATATTCTGTGTCTGTACAATCTTAGTTTTATAGTTTACGTAGTTCTAGAAAATACTATGAATTTTCAAATTGGGTTTATCGAGTTATATCAACTTTTTTCTCTAATTAACTCAATACTACAATTACTTTAATAACCTAATCTAGAACCTGATGTCTGTGTAGAGAGTTCACAGCTAAGGGACTTAAGTGTCAAATATATCAAAGGGTAGGTGTTAAGTCGTGTTATGTTTATTAATAGGATAAGGGTGACAAACGAGAAACGAGCACACATTCCACCAGATGGTAAGTAGTTGCTGTGTTGTGTGTTACAGACATCTACATCTATCCTCGACTACGAATCAAAATGCAGATGCGTTGTCTACCGTGAGGACTAAGATGGAATGCCTTATTTCCAGTAAAGGTTGTCTCCGATTCTCTACACCCACTATGCGAAACACAGCAGCGTTAAGCTGCTACTATACATTGGTATTTTTGTATAGGGTGTGGTCCTTACCCGGTCGAGCCTACCCATACGTGCTACAACTTTACTACTAATATAGCTGCAGCATTGCTTTACTACTTATAATATACGTATATGTTACGAACTGTTTAAAATACAGAGAAACATTGATTTATAGTACCCACTTTACTTACGTAGGTACTTTGGTACCTAATTAGATTTAGCTTTTCCAGGCCTAGGATCTGGCATTCTTCTTTTAGCAATTTAAGTATATACTGTCGATAAAGAAAGAAAGATGTCTTAGCTTATAATTTAAGATACGAACTCATAACAATAAAAAGCTTTACAAATAAAACATAAAAGTAAAAGAAAAGGTCGAGGTGATTTCCACGACCAAAAAAAGGCAGGAATAACATTATGAATCAGAAAGTGAGAGCGAGAATGTGTGGAAACGCCGGAGGCGAGGAGTATTCTTTGAGGTCACGACTGAGAAGGATTTGCAAGAGCGCCGACAGTATTAACGTTAGGGCAACTAGTCACGGAAGACCAAATTCCAGGATATACCAACTATCAACTCTCTTACCGTCGAGAAAAAAGGGGTGTAATAAGTAAATAAAGTATAAGACAGTGTTTAGTTATTATTCAATTTTATTTAACGGATTTTTCGATTTAAAAATAAACATAAATTAAGCGATTAAAAATATAAAAAATTAAATTATATGCACTTTGGTTACGTATGCCAATTATCAATGTCTTTGACCAGGAGGAAGCTTGCGCTGCGGTTGTATAAAAAATTTACTTCAAATTAGTAGGTAGTATGTAAATAAAAACATATAAATATCTATGTCATCGTTCATTATACTCAATTATTCAAGTAAAAAAAAGTCCGATCAAGTACCGATCAAGCCAATGTGAACTATATTAAGGAATTTTTTTTCTAAAATTACTACTGAACTCTTATCGTAATATTGGGACATCGATGACCCGTAATACTTACTCTTTGTTTAAACATTGCCTACGTTTTTCCGTTATGATTAGCCGAGCTGTATAATACACTCACTAATGCACATTTATGCTAACGTGCACGCTTACATGAACATAGTTCATCATGCCACTAGAGATGCAATTTAAATTAAACCACACCGTTATGCAACTTAACCATTCTAAACTTCTAGGTATAATATGTATTCATAGTCTTATTTAGCCAACCGTAAGGGAAGTACCGCGTTATTCCCAACAAAAAGTGTCTATGACTACTTAAAGGGAAAACTCGTCAAATCTTTCTAATAAGACTTGAAAATAAAGGATTTTTTATATCATCCCGTGGGTGTGGTACCAGCGAACTGAAACAGGAGATGAGCAGCAGTATTTAGCTGATAACAACTCAAAATAGTGAAAACGGCGGTTGATAGCCCGCCCGATGAGCATGGCCACTGTGATCAAATCTACGCTATAAGTCAATCCATGGCCTATTTTCAGCAGTGGACGTTTGATAGTCTGTTTTGATGGTGATTATAATTATGGACATTGCTCGGCGGTGAAGAAAACCTGCATGTCGAAAAAATAAGAAAAAAATATTTGAAAGACGTGAAGTTCGCCAACACGCATTGGGGCAGCGCGGCAGACACTTCCTTGCCTTAAAAACCTGTGCCCAGTAATGAGACGTATGGAGCCTCCATAACTTTTACTTTAATAAGAGTGTAAATGAAATGTCTCGTTATCTTGCGAAAAGGAACTTTGATCGAGATTCGATCTTGTCACTCACTATGGGATGCAGAAGTTTTGCTATTTTACCCCGATATTCTGTAAGTGTTCTTCCCCGGTCGAGATACATATCATACTACACTATCACATAAACATACCATAAAATGCTAAAACGATACTGCTTGTAGATTTTCCTACAACTTTATATAGAAATCAAACTTTATATAACTTTATATATAAATGTATAAATCTAATACAAGTAAACTATATTAAATTTAAGCACAAAACCACAAAAATCTGGAAACGTGAAAGTAACCGCGTGAGACGTACTTAAGCATGTGAGCTAAAACCGCTACAATTTAGGAGGCTTCCCGAGAGGCACTACATTCGCAAAGAGTTAGTATTTTGTTTTTTTTTCGTCTTCAGACATCGAAGCTTCGAAGCCATCCAAGTTTTTAAGTCTATAAAGAGGATATCGCCTTTCGAAGATTAGTGAATTTATGCATTACTTGTAAGAGCTACTAAAGAGTGACATAACTAAACATTTTATAACGAACGAATAAATAAATAGATATTATTTATTTATTCATTTGTTCTCAGAGCAGTGTGGTGAAATCGTGTATAATAAAAAGTTAGTATTGATTTCGTACTTCTTTTTCACTTTCAAACTTCGAAGCCACCTAACACTTTTAAGTCTATAGAAGGATATCCTCTTTCGAGGATTAGTGAATTTATGCCTTATAAGAGCTAGAGTACTTAACATAACTAAACATTATTATAACGTTAGTATATTTATTTTTTGATCTCAGAGCACTGTAATGAAATCGTACATAAAAATGAAAGAAGTTTAATTATTCTATGCTCTTTTTATTAATTGGCCATTTGGAAGTTGATGTAATGAGTCCGATATTAGAAAGTTTTGAGGTCAATATAGTTTCATTATGCTCGTACTGTTTTAAAAGAATATCTCAGCGTACGTGTATATACTTCGTACGTTGGTAAAGGTTTTCGTTTCGCATATCTCGAGTAAAAATTATATTAATATGTTTAATGCTTAAAGTCCAAAACCATTTTCAACATTATAAAAGAACCGTTAAAGTAATAAAAGTTAAAGATAACTTTTACGACTATATATATATATATAGTCGTAAAAGTTATCTTATATATATACACACATATATTTATTTTTTTTAGTTACTGTGCTGCGTTTATACATGGTAGAGCCATGCTGCGGTATTATTAGTAGTAGACTACGTTCTCACAGAATACCGGCGTAAAATAGCAGCTTAATGCTAATATGTTTCTTATAGTGAGTGTAGGGAGGAGGAGACACTTTTACTGGATACGAGGCATTCCATCTTAGCCTCCAGGGGTGACAACGCGTCTGCATTTTAATTCTTAATTGAGGATAGATGCACATGCACAGACCACCTTAGTTGGTCTGTGTGTATATGTCTATGGGCCACAGCGTCCATCTTACTATCATGTGGGTGGTGTGCTCGCTTGTCTCCCATATTCCATTAAAAACACAGTAGACTTATGTCAATAATAAAAATTAAACAATTACTACAATAAAAGTTTACACGCATAGCTATACAAAGATATATGCATGTGGATGATGAGTCATTACAACTTCCTCAGTATATTTTAGGACCGTCTGGGAATCACTATAAGTGCAGACAGTTCCAAGCGATCTCGATTAATATAACTCGTAACTAAGCGGACAAAATAATTAGAAACTTAGTTATATATAGTTTTTAAATACACTTGTTTATAATTTATACTAATCAATAAAGCGGAGAATGTGCCACTTTTATAATTATATACAATTAAAGTTATTATTCATATATTACGTTAATGAAATATTTCTACGACATGCAATCATTGTTTAACTTGGGCAATGTTTATATTACTGCTGCAGCAAAACCTACTCAAGAATTTCTTTTAAGAAAAACAAATTATGTAGTAAATCTAAAAAAAAAAGAAACTGGTCAAGAATTTGTAAGGAAAGGCTTTGTACTGAGTCGTCCTTTGCCTATGTATATATTTGTGTCAAGGAGCTCTTTCCTCCGTTCCTACAGCAATGTTAATTAAAATATGTAGACTCAAAGAACATTCAAGATAAGTAAAGATGTTAGGCAGTCCAAGAACTAAGTAATAAATATTAAACGACAATATATATTTACTTCACATTATTATTTATGTCTAAGAAAATCCACTAGTCGTACTCTCGTGAGTGTCTAGATCGTAAGAGGCGACACAGGTCAATGGAACAGGAGTTGGGCAGCAACATCCTCCTGGTAACAACTCAGATCATTAAAAGATTGCTGTTGCCTGTAATTAACGTGTGGAAACCCAAATCAAAAATCACCTGTGTCAATCCATCAAGCAGGTGTACGCTCAACAGTGAAATTTTGAAGACCTACAACAAATGAATGAATGATAATAATTTTAATGAGTCTTGACTACTTGAGTACCTGACTATTTGCGGTTAAGAATAGGAGAAAGTTTCAGTCTATGATCGTGACCTATATAGTCTACTGTTTTGCATGTTACGGCCGATAACGGCGAATCAGCAACTAATAAATGACATGATTGAAATAGATAATGTATTCACTACTTCAACGTTGTAAACGTTTGGGGTGGAACTTCATGAATTGCTGATATCATCTATTTGATATACGAAACATATTTTGAAACGCTGCCTCAACAAATATGGTTATTGCATATAAATTTATATTCGGTATAAAATTATACTTGCTTTCGTTATACAAACGTGTGAGGGTGTGAGGTCAGTAATATTATGAGGAGAAATGGGATAGGGTAGCGGCTTAATGACAGTACTGTTTACCGAGGCTGAGTAAGATATACGAAAGAAGCCAATTGTGTTCTGAAACCCTTATTACGACACAGGGTTAAATAGACATTACACGTGATTAGACCGGATATTCTTTGCTTACGCTGGCCAGTCGTAGTAAACGCGTGCTAAATATATCGTACAATTTTATGACGTCATTACTGTGATACACTCGAACCTAAATTATTACTGTAAAATAATCATTAGAAGGATATATTATACATTCATAAGCTAAGAATTTAAAATAAAAATTTGGATTTGATTTGGATAAAATGTTGTACTTTGATATTTAATGTTTAAGTTTAGTTTCCAAGTTTATCTAGTTAGGTTTCATAGCAAAGAAAAAAAACCTTGTACGTCGTGCGAAGTTCGTTCGCCCTGTAACTGTGAATTGAAATTGGTCTAGAGAAGATATTATTATATGCTTTACTAAAATACGCGATACAGTATCTATTGCAGCTCGTATATACCGGAAAAGAACATCAAAGCATGAAAGATTAACGAACTGATGCTTTGTCATTGCTTATGGGGATACAGCAGTGACTGCACTGCTGCTTGGTGGCAGAAATATGCAACGCAGACAGCAAAGGGCTTCTATCACCTAATAAGTATGTATTTATCAATGATGCACCATAAATTACGTAACGTTATATGTTAATTTGCTTAAATTATGTATATGAACTCATATATACCAAATACCCATGACAATGAGTCCGAACCCGGAATCAATATTGTAAGGCTTAGGATTTTCAAACATGCCCGAGGCGGCGATGTCGTCGCGCCACAAACGAAACACACCGAAGCCTAAATCGCGCTATTAAAGTTCATAAGCTACTGCGCGATATATAGAATAGCTCCGAATTAACACACGGAGCGTTGGCTGCTTCCCGGGCAGAACACCCTGCCCGGCGGAAGGTCTCCCCTTTTTCTTCCGCAAAATTCCTATACGAGTATAATTTATATACAAGTACCACCACCATCATCAATACAACAGCTCCCACACAAGTCTAATGCTGGACATTGCTTACGACAAAGGAACTTTCCATCGACTTCCTGCAAATCTTAACAAGTCGTCACTTGAAAAATATATACAAGCAATGTCGTTTTAGCAGAAATATGTTTCTCAGCTCTTTTCTTTTTCTTTAGCTCGATCGGGGAAGAACGCTCATATAGAATATCAGCGTTAAATAGCGTAACTGCTGCATCGCATAGTAAGCGACAAGATCGAAATCTCGATCAAAGTTCCTTCTAATAAGATAACGAGATATTTCATTTACATTCTTATTAAAATCAAAGTACATAGGTCTCATTGCTGGGCACAGGTCTCCTGTCATTTCTGAAGCTGCGTATCGACTTTGCGCGGCTGCCGCGCGAGCATTGTTCGCCCGCGGTTTTCTGTGTTTTGGCTCGCAAGCCAATTTAAGGGCACAATTTAATTACAGCGAGGCAGCCGATCCGTCAACGAACGTTCATTTTGTGCGCGGCAACCATGGACATTTCTGCAATGATTTCATTACAAGCATCTTTTCTTAATAATTTGTTGTGATAATCACTACATTTACAGTTCCATAAAAATTGTTTAAGACCATAAAATCTAATTAAAGTACGACGCGCCAACTAAAATACGTAAACGACCGCCCAACTGCGCAAGCACAACTCGCTGAGATTCCTTTGCCGCGCCGCGCCGCCAAAAACCGACAGGGAATGGTTCGTCGCGCGGCACGTTCGAGCGCGCCAATGTTCGAATTGCCGCGCGCGGCAACAGTATCCACTGTGCGCGGTTGCCGCGCGAGCCAATGTTCGATGGTTTGTCGCGCAAAGTCGATACGCAGCTTGACAGGGTTTTAGGGCAAGAAAGCGTCCGCCTCGCTGTCTCATGCCTGATGGCGAACTTCACGTGTCTTCCAAATATTTTTTTCTTATTTCTCAGACATGCAGATTTCCTTCGCCGCCGAGCAATGATCATAATCATAATCACCATCAATACAGACTGTCAAAATTCCACTGCTGAAAATAGGCCGCCGCCATGGATTGCCTTATAGCGTGGATTTAGTCACAGTGGCCATGCTTGGCGGGCAGTTTTAAGTTTATTTTAAGTTGTTATCAGCAGAATACTGAAACGGTCTCGAGGAACTCGAGAACCTTTCATCTGTTGACAGTCAGAAGTAGTTCTACGACATATACGAACAGCTCATTACCCTTTAAGCTTACTGATTCGTAGGTCATCGTCATTTTCAAAAATAAAAAGTTATGATTTGATTATACATTTCTATCTTAAAAAAACATAAATAAAAATAATAATAAGAAAAGTTATTCGTTTGTTTGTACTCTATCAGTGTAAAGTAATAAAAGGTACATTTTTACGATCTATATAATAATTTAGTGTGGAGCACTTTTTTCAGGCTCGAAGATATCAAAATGGATCTCAACAGTTCTTAGTGAAGACAGAGCGTCGTTTAGTTCAATGTCTTTGAAAGAAGAGATAATATATGTATTTAGGAAGTTAAATAATCCCGCATTTATTGCCGATTGTCTGAAGTAGAATCAGAATATCTGGCAGCTAGAAGTATAGAAGCAGCGCTCTAGACATGTAGATTTTTCTCTAATAATGAGACCACTTTTTTATTGTTGCAAGAGAAAATAAAAAAAGAAAATGGTACTTATTGATTTTAAAATCGAAAAATGGTGTTGGTGCCCGTTAACACAAAATTCATATACGAAACACGTAGCATCAGTTAGTCTCCCTAGCGCATAGTTCGCACGAATATTAGATGGGGTGTTCGCTCACGTTTTACGTCGAGGGTAATGGCTTCGAAAAGTCAGAACTGAATTCTTTGAAAAGTTTTCTCTGTAAGAAATTTTGTTTTTTTCTGCGACTGTTTATAAAACGCGAGTATGACCTATATTTTGTATATGGTTTAATCGTAAGGAGGATGATGCTTTCATGGAGGATTCATGCTCTAACTAGCGTTATTTGTGTCAAAATGAATGTAGTTCTGTGGTTTTTTAGAATATGTCGCATGCACTTTACTTTGTTTGCTTGCCTCGTTACAAAAAACAAACTTTACCTTAATAGTCATTTAAACTAGGTCCGCTTGTCTAGCCAAAATTGTTGATCATGCTTTAAACTTCTTTTAAATATAACGTTCGCTTTAGAAGCAGTAACGTAATAACGCAGTTTTCTGACTGAAATCTTCGCAGATTCTTTTTTTGTCTAAGGTCTCAAAAGAAACATAAAAAAGTTTCAACCATCAGTCAAATATAATATCTCTTTACAATATATGGAGTGAACAAGCTTGATTGTGAACATGGTGTATCTTACATAAGATAAACTAAAAGATCAATTAAAACCCGCGTAAAAGAACACATAGCTGAATTGAAGAATCGACGCTCCGGGAAGTCTGCAGTCTGTGAACATGTATAAATTTGATATACCACAAATCCTTGCTAAAAACACCGATTCCTCCCAAGGATGATTTGTGAGGTTATTGAAATAAAAAAACATCCTAATTTAAACAGAGAAGATGGGTGGGCGCTACCATCTGCTTGGGATCCTATAATTAATAAAATTAAATCCCAATTCAAACACACAACTACTAAACTTTAAGAAACTTTAAACTCATTCCGCGTATATTGGATCAAAAATGTATATCTCTAAACTGCAGGTAGCTGTGGTAAACTACGACATTGGGATGTCAAACACCTTAGTCCGCAATTGCGAAACGTCACTGTAAAGTCGTTGCGTCAGTCAGTACACGGGCCAGGTTCAATCCTCACCGCACCAATGAAATTGATAATTGCAATTTTAAGTGTTGATTTACCACGTATTCGGGGTTTAGGAAAACATCTGAAAAATAAAAGTAAAATATGTCGAACAACAAAAATCAACACGCATTGGGACATTTCTTTGCCCTAAACCCTCTCAGAAATGAGAGTAGGCCTGTATCCAGCTGTGGGACGTATATAATACATAAATAAATAAAATAAAAATACCTTTATCTCTCAATAAACTTTATACGCGAGTTTTCTTATAATCGAGAGCTAATTCATTTCTATTGTCTTATTATTACTATTTCTGTGAATAAATCAGAACACAACAATAAATGTCCATTGAAGCTTAGACTATCTAGAGAATCTATGGCATATTGTCCTTAATATCTAATCAATTGGGATCCAACCACATTGGACAAAGCTCGGCTTAACTGCCTGCTTATAGTCATCATACTGATATAATTTTAAGTTTTATTTTTCAATTAAACAGCAAGAAACTAAATTTTACAAATTTTATCTCGTAAATTAGTTAAAGTTACAGCCTACGTCTTCACACATAGGTAGGTATTAAGCGACCGATATCTGCAGCCGTATTATAAACATACGCAATGCACAATGATATCTAATATTTCACATCACATTGCTTGGCGAGTTTGCCAACGTCGCGTGCGTCGCGTATTACGGTAGAACAAAAGCAGCAATGGTAAATGTACAATACGAAAAGTAATAAATGAAATTTTACAAAAGTAAACATCATAGTAAAGTGTTCACCTTTTTTTTATAGAATAAGGGTGACAAACGAGCACACAGTCCACCTAGGTACCTAAAATATCAATTGAAACTAGTACAGGTTAAGTACTCTTAGTTACAGGCTAGCTACTCGAGGTAACTAGTAGTAGGTACAGGTAAGTGGATGCTGTGGTTCATAGACTCTACATTTAACTTCGATTAAGAATCAAAATGTAGATGCGTTATCACCCGTGAGGACTAAGATGGAATGTCTCGATTCTGGTAAAACTCCGGTTCTCTACACTCACCATACGAAACACAGCAGCATTAGGCTGATTTTTTACGCGCGGTATTCTGTAAGAGCGTGGTCCTTCCCCGGTCGAGCCAACCCATTCCACACAACCATAATAGCTGTAGCGTGGCTCTACCACGTATAATTATCATTGTTTTAACTAATTTACATCTAGATGTAAATTAGTTAAAACAATGATAGTTAGTAAGTAATCAACTTACCGATCAAATGTTATACCTTTATTAGCAGAATTACACGTCCTTGATGAGTTTTTACAACTGATTATGCTGCTAATAACATAAATTCGCGTACAACGTTCCCAGCGCAACTAAATTACAAAATGGTGAATGATATTCGTCAACACATGACAGCGGCGACTAGGTCACGTGTCTATGCGACTTCTATTGTCCTATTATTACGATTCTGTGGATTTATTCATAGTCAAAAATCGTTAAACGTTTTGGCATTGTTGTATTATTCTTCCTCATCAGCCCGTAAACGTCCGCTGTTGTACTTGGGTCTTTCCCATTATCATCACGCTTGGCTAACGGATTGTCGATCGAAGTATCATATGTCTTCCCTTTTAGCGTAAACAATGTGATAACGAGTATACCAACATCTATCGGTAGCCATAAGTTGTTTCTAAGAAAATCCCACGCCGCCTGTTACGGCACCCATGGGATCATCTTTTACGCCGCCATCACTCGGTTATGCTAATATATAAAAATGAATGTTTTTGTTCATATTTTATGAGCTGCAATACCGTTCATCAGATTGCTCTAAAACGGCGGGCTTAATGCCTTGATGCATTCTGTACCAGTCCACCCATGGAGTGGTGAGAATTTTAAATAGGTAGTTTGAAATAGCAATATAGGATAAAAATGATAATTAACTACGTAATATATTGCTTAAAAAATGATAGCTTATTGACTTATTGCTTGCACTTGCGCGAAGGTTAAAGGCATAGTTTAATTAACTTACAGTAGGTGGCGCGCGTATGTACATCATTCAATTTCAATGAATGTGTTATCATTTCTAATTGAACTACATATATAACTCTTACAAATTTAAAACAATATTTCCACTATAATTTTTTCCGTGGGAGCAACGCGCCGGGTACCTGTTAGTAATATTTCCAGTCCGTATGTACTACTACCATTAATAAAATCATTTTTTATATTGTCAATGCTCTGTAAGACGCAATTACCTGTAAAGTTGAAATATAAATGGAAATATATAAATCCAGTCCAGTCATGTCTAATTGGATTGGATACTCAAATAATAATTCATCGGCGTTCGTTCGGCAAAACCATGAAATTATGCAAGATAAATTGTATGCCGAAACCTTGCATATTCATTGCTTCCACGAAGTGTTTATACGATCCGACCGCATTACTACCACGGTGTATTTTATAAAGCGAGCAGTTTCGAAAAAAGCTGTAAGAATGGGTACGCCATACGCGTTCATGCTTCTCCTCGGTAAGTGTAGCATTTATTTTTGATACACTTGACTGCGTAATAAAACAATGTATCTATAATACTTCTTGTATAAATAGGTTTTTATGGAACGGCATAAATCATCACACTAGGTTATGTTTTATCTCACTTGTTGTGGGTTGGTTAGTTTTTTTTATTAAATTCTGGTGTGTTTTTGTATTTGTAACAAGAAATTTTATAATTTCGTTAACTTTATCGTACAGTTCATTTATTATCGTATAAAGAAAAATGAGGAACGTGAATTTAAGGCATTATTACATTGACACGTTTCTACCATTTAAAAATATTATTATAACTAAGTTGCCAGTTCTTCCTTATATTTTTACTTGTTTCTTTTTAAATTAGGTAAATTGCATTTCAACTCTAGTCTAGGTGTAAAGAGTGAAGAAGTATCACCTTTTTTTTAAAGAAATGAGAGTAATGATTTCTTAAATTTACGCGAACACTACACATTAAATAAAACTATTATTTACGGATTTTATCGTGTTTATATATTTATATTTACATGCCTACCTACTGTTGACTGCATCTCAATTATAACTAGGAAGCCAGAAGAAAATAACATGCCTCAAGAATATGCAATATTACTTGAACACTGCCTCACATCTGGCTATCTATTGTGGAAGG